>MNCI01007394.1:713297-756895 GCA_015680685.1 Gnetum montanum
TTACTTTATGTCCGTGCAATGTTAATTATTGGAAGAACATGTCCCAAAAGATTATAGTGTTAAGTTCGCTTTGCTTAGGTGGTTTCCAAATTTAATTTTCTGGTATAACTAAGGGGATGAAATTGGTTTTGACACATTTTATTCTTTATTTTAGAACTAATTACCCTTAAAGATGTCCTTCGGGCAATGATGAATTTCAAAAAATTTATGTGCTATTCAGCCTCTGCCCCTCCCCCACGACTAAGCTGAACACTCTGGGTTCAAGTAGGTTCAAACGGAATGAAAATCGGAGTACCAGCAAGCGAGTTGTGGATATGAAAGCAAGGGACGTGCAATCGCAAGTCGTAGAGAATGTACCGAATTTTTAATGTTTCTTTTGAAATTAATTGATGTAAACTAAGGACATATGGACTAAAGGGTTCCAGGGTAATTCAACTAGTTTTGAAGGCACGAAAATTATGATGGTGTGGAATTTATCAATAAGGACCTCAGATGGTAGAGAAAAAGGCTATGTGATGGTAATAAGGGAAAGAAAATCAATTGAAAAATTAAGCTGAGGGTAAGAGATTGTGTGTTCTAGCTAGAGAATTAATGAAGATTACAACAAAATTACACAAGTGGGTCCTCCCCAAAGCAGGTTTCAACCTATTATGCCCTTGTGTAATCACACTTAAAGTGTCCGTGGGCACTAGAAGGGTTAAATGTAATCTGCACTAACTCCACAAAACACACACATGTAAATATCACCGGAATGAGATGAAAATTTTATGTTACACGGGACACGAGCTACAATTACACGAACAGTGAGATGAGACGAAGTAGAGAAAGGGATCGTAGAGATCGGGACATGAGGTATCTAACTCAGGGTACAATGAATCCTGCGTGTAAAGCATGGTTAATGTGTCATTAACCCATCGTTCCAAGATCAGGACCAAGTCCATCCTTCTAAACAGTGACATCGCATTGTTTCATCCCATGATGAACAACTATGAGAGTACCATAACAACAAGGCGTACGATCACTTGGCGTTTAGTACAAGGGAGGAGTGATTTTTGTTTTATGGCACTTCTTTTTTTTTTCTTCTTCTCTTCTCTTTCACTTTACTGACTCCAGAGAAGCCGCCAACCTTCAGGCATGGGTGCATGTCTTTCCAGTGGGACCCCCTAGAACAGCTTTTGATTTTCGAGTGCCCTTTTGATTACTCTTACTCCCATTTTTCATTAGATCTACAAGGATCTTAGTACAACCATATTGCATGATAACTCCCACAGATGTCACCAAAGAGAATCCACAAGTCCCCTTGATGTCACACCCTAATCATTCCCTCTTGGTCCATCCTTCTTCATTCTGGGTACAATGAACACAAAATTAATTTTAAGTTTTAGAAATTTCAAGAATATCACTGTACCCTCGAACAGAACCTCTTTATTTATAGAGTGGATGAGTGGGTGTAGTGGGCTCACTGTTTCAAATAATTGATCACTCATGACTTAATAACATAAAACACATCTCAACCAACGATCCACATGAGTGTTTTATTCGTAGATGAGATTACTTACAAAAACATGAAAATACAAACACACAAAAAGATAAAACAAAAAAGTTAAAAGATGAAAAACTGGAAAACAAAAAGTTGTAAAATTAAAGAAAATTAAAAACATTTATTAATCCTGCTTGTTACTGAAATGGGGGATATCCCCCATAACTAAACGGTTGAGTATGGCAAGGATTAATAAATGAAGAATGAGGATCCTTGCATATTGGAATTATTGACACCGGTCCAAACTTATCCCCTTGGATTTTACGCACTTTGTAATAAACACAGTGGGGCACTTCATACGATGTAGTTCCCGGATAACGAGTTGACCCACTATGATGGTTAGGACCGTTAGATGGTATGCAAGGATTGGGCTGATGCCTCCCATGGTTGTGTTCATTGGGCCTTGTGGTTGTTGGAGTGTTAGTTGGTGGCCCTGATGAAGGTACATGAGGCACTGGGTTCGAAGGTAAGGATGCACCACATTGTTGGACTTGTGCTGGGTTGGAAGATGCAGTGGCCTCAGAGTTATGTTGTCCCTTCCTACGGCCGTGTTTAAAGAAAGGACGTCTTTGATGTTGAGGAGGCTCTTCACTGTAGTTAGTAGCAGCAACACAAGTGTTGTTCGTGGGTTGCGGTGGTACAAACACCTTAGGAACAGTTGGTGGCATTGTGGAAGGAGGGAAAGGATAAGAATGTTGAAAGTTAGGAGGAGGATAAGGTGCACAAGGTGGTGGTTGTGTTGGAGGTATGGGTTGATGGTATTGTGAAGAATGGTATTGTGGTGAGATAAAGTGTGGTGGCCCAGTTGAAGAAACAGGATGTTGAACGTTATAAGCATTTGGATTCGGAAAATGTGAAGGGTGCCTCCAGTCTAAGGGTGGATTCCCCCACGACTGGGATTGTTGCCACTGTGGTCTAACACAGTATCTCTGTACGAACTCTGGATGTAACGTGTTTCCCCAATGCTCATGTAGATGTAACAGTATTGGGCATTGGCCTTTGGGGTGATCGTACAGGCATATGTTGCATTCATATGTATGATTGGCAGTTGAGCACTTATTCCCTTCATTCCTTCTTTCCGAATGTCTATGATTTCGCCCTGCTTCTTGGGTTGTGAAAACTCTATCTCCAATGATGTTGACATATTCTCCACACTTTTGATTCATCCATTCCAACATCTTATTGATCTTTGCCTCCGCTTCTTCTAACAATTGTTGTATTGGCAAAGGTGATGTTTCCACCTTGGAATTTGTTGATCTCTCCTTGTTATGATCATGGACCTTTGTTGAGTTAATATTTTGGTCCCGTTGATGTTTTTCAACACTCTCCCATGTAGCTATTTCTCCTTCTTCTTTTGCTACCCGCTTAATAAGCTCTTGGATTTGATGGGTTCGTAGGTTGTATAGTTGACCTCGGGCATACGTTCCTAAGGTCTCTCTTGTTTCATTACGTAGCCCATCAATGATATGGTACATTAGCCTTTCCTCGGAAAACCCATGGCCTGGACAGTTGTTTAACAGTGAATAATATCTTTCTAAGGCCATGTCCAAGGGTTCATGTTTTTCTTGTTTCCATCCTTGGATTTGTTTCCTCAAGGCTGACACTCTTGCGTAGGTTTGATATTTTTCGTTAAAGACCTCTACCATTGTTGACCAGCGTCGTATTGAATTTGGTTTTAACGATCTATACCATACTTTAGCTTGGTCAACGAGTGTCATAGGAAAGAGCTTCAGTTTTTGCCAACTGTTATCAATGTTATTCCATGTGCAGGCATCGTAGAAGGCTAGTAAATGTTGATGCGGATCTAAGTCATAGCCTCCTGAAAATTTGGGAAAGTTGTTTAAATCGAGCCTGGGTAGTCGGCTCTCTTTACGATGCCTACGTGAGATTCGAACAGCCTCTTGTATTTGCGTTAAGCTTGTAGTGGCCAGTGGGGGTTCATCGTCATCGGGTAAGTTATGCTTTCGTGTGTTACGATGACGTTGTTTTTGTTCATTCTTATAGGAAACTCCCACTTCAGGTTGTATACTCCAATCTTCATCGTCATATAGCTCATTGGTTCTCCAATGAACTTCCTCACTAAGTGTGGCGTTATTATCATCTTGTAGGAGAGGCATTGTTGTGTGTGAATTTATGTGACTTTTTATAATTACTTCTTTTTAAGAGATATATCGTTAAGTTCTTTACAGCGACCTTGTATGATATAACTAATCTAGATAACTAGCACCATCCCCGGCAACGGCGCCAATGATGAGTGGCGAGGTACCCCTACACTCAACCATACGAAACGAGCGTCGCACGCGCGATCCGGTCGAACTCCGCAGATGGACTAGTTGTGGCACCTAGATAGTTAGCCTTAGGTCGCAGTTCGCTGTCTTCCCATCTAGACTAGTTTTGCATATGTCACGTATGGTTTAGTCTAGATGAGGTGTATGATGTGTTCTAATTCTAACGCTACTCCTGATGGCAGTGGAAAATAATATTAACTAATCTAAGCTAAGAGGAAAAGGGTAAGAAAATCTAATCTAGCCTAAGTGCGACGAGCAACCGATTCCTTGATCAACCGTACACATCTTGGACTTCGTGCACGACTGCCACTGGGACTACCAAGCATAGGCCTAGGTACGCCACTGGGATTACCAAGCGCAGACCCCAAATACGCCACTGGGTTACCAAGCGTAGATCCCCCTAGCTACACCACTGGGCTACCAAGCAGTCACACTTAAATGCTCGTAATCAAGTCGTACTCGTTCCGCTTCTAGGAGTTTAAGGGTGAGAAACTAATCGCGATGAGTAACCGATTCCTTAACTAGCCGTACACACCCGTAGATGCTCGTAGTTAAGTCGTACTCACACCGCGCTATGAAAGCAATAAATAACATTAAATAAATAACAAATAAATAAACTAAGTGAATGCTGCAATGATGAAGTAATCTCGATCTTTATTGCCGGTCATGTGCGTGTCCAAGTACGGCACACTCGAATAAAGACACCGTACAATCACATTCACCACACTGCGGGCAGACACGGGAAAATTCTAACTCTGGAGGGATCAAACTGCCAGAGCTTCGCTACACTAAAACTGGGATCCCCAAACAAGGGGGTGCCGCCTCTTATTTATAGACATGGCGGCGGACTGCGATATCGCGTACGCGATATCGTAGGTAAGGACGCGATATCGCGTACGCGATATCGCGTGGGATGCGATATCGCGTCGGACGCGATATCGCGTACGCGATATCGCGGCCGACGCAAACCGCGTTTCATCAATGCTGTAGTTGATAGAGACATTGGTGATATGGAGGGTTGTCATATGCTATATGAACTTCCATTGGTTGAATGTAGTAGAATATTCGATACTATAAATATGTCTAAAGATATCTATAAAAGAGTTATACTAATTATGGATGGAGATGAGGAACTAGAAACATACACATTCCTTACCAATGCATATCAAAAGAGATCATTGGAAATGGAAGGAGTTTCATTATTGAATGTTATGAAATATTTTACATTTAGCTCAAAAAAGAGAGAGGTGCTTATGTGGAAGACTCGATCACAACCAGTTGTTATCAAAACATATCCTAGATTTTAGAGTACCTCCAAGAGTAGGAGAGAAAAGATGGATAGAAATGTGAAACGTGATCTAGGAAGAAGTGATGAAGAAATTTAACTAAAATGGATTTCTATTTGACACATATATGAATTAGAAGAGGAGACACTCTATGAAGGTTTTTAATGTGCTTACGAGGAAGAGAGGTAGTATAGAGATATTATTTCAGAAAGAAAAGATGATATTGAATATGATTTTGAAATACTGAATCGACATTTACTTGAATTAATTCATTTTCAATGAAGTGAACTTGAAATGATTGGATTAAGGGATTGAGATAGACAACATGAATGGTCAGCTAGCTATCCTGGAGAAGATGTTGCAAAGATTGCTACATCTTTTGTTCATAGCCATAGATCACATGCGATAATAACACCTTTAAGAAATGACTACAACGAGGTGGACTTATCTTCCCTAGGAGTTTAACAAAAGAAATGCTACAATATTATCATTAACTATCTATATATGCAAAAATTTCAAATCAATGGATTTGATCTTCTATTGATGATTATTCAAGGTACAACAGGCATATGAAAATCATATTTGCAATGATTTGTAAAGAATTTAGTCAAACTTATCCATCGGGGAAAAAATAGCTTATTGGTGCTCACCCCTACTGGTGTTGCAACATATAATATTAATGTAACTACAATCCATTCTACATTAAAGATGGGTATCAGGGAGTACAAACCACTAGCTACATTAGCTTTGGCATCATTACAAAATAGATATAAATACATAAAGTATATTGTTATAGATGAAATGAGTTGTTATAGGTGGAAAATTGGTTAGTATTGTTGATAGAAGGCTTAAGGAAATATTTCTAGAAAATCAATTAGATAATTTTGGTGGTAGATAAATGATACTCATTAGAGATCTTGCACATCTTCCACCTATGAAAGATATTATACCGTACATATGATCTCAAATCCATGTGAAGAATTTATGGTTAGCATTCAATACATTTGTAACCTTGGATGCTATGTATTGGCAAAGGGGTGATGATTCATGACAACAAAGATTTAGAGAAATTTTGATGAATATATAAGAAAAAAAGATTAATGATGACGATTATGAATTTTAAAGCTTGAGAATGGATCTTCCATCAACATCAGATGGACAAGATGGGTTTGAGAATTCTATGTATTTTTTTGATACAAAGGATAAGGTGCATATATGTAATGAAAAGGTATTGCTAAAAATGTAGAAGCTAGTTGCATTGTGCATAGTAGATAGAAACACAAATGATGTTAGATTTTGGGATGATGGAGAAGGAGAATTAGATCGAGTAGTGTTCATTTGTGAAGCTACAAGGGTTATGCTTAGTGTTAATTTATGGCTAGAAGAAAGATTGGTTAATGGTTCTTTGAGATTCATTAAAAAAATAATTTATAGTCCACACTGTAAACCTCCATAGTTGCCATCGTATGTTATCATTGAGTTTGAATCTTACATTGGAATATTGTATGATCATGAACATCCTTAACAAGTATCCATTCCACCAATCATATGTGGAGGATCTTGCCAACTACCATTAAGATTATAATGAGCTTTAACTATACATAATTCATAGGGAATGACTTTGCAAAAAGCATGTGTAGATGTTGATAGTAAAGAAATAATAGGTCTTACATTTGTGGCACTGTCTTGATTAAAGGCTATTGATAGTTTGAAGATATTCCCTTTGATTTCCAAAGAAAGATACATCAAGATATCCAAGGCTTCTCACCTTCAAAGTAGATTGGATGAAGAGAAGCACATTAAATCTAATGAAGAATGATTTAACATTTTTTTGATGATGTATTTTTACTATTGTGGATGTTAGATCATTTTCCAGATGCATTTTTTTTCAATTATGCAAATTTGAACATTGATCATTCCTGGTGTATTGTAACATGTTCTTAATCATTGAATAATGGATTTTATGGTCTTACAAGTTAATCTATTTTTGATTTATACTTTCATCAATTATTTATAACTTTAGAAAAATAATCTATAACTTAACAACTACCTTCCAAAAATTGGATTTAAATGATGTATAACTGTAGATAAAATTTGTTATGTTTAAATGATCACTTCAAGTGATGACTGGTGATTATTAGCTTAGTTATATATTTATCATATATACTTATAATTTGGCTAAGAGAATCCTATTCATTAACAAGTAATAAGTTATTGGAGTCAAATATTTCATGACTCTTGGATGAAGAACAAGATTTAAGTATTATAATTTTCATGATTTATGGACGAAGAATAAGATTTTTATATCAAAGTTTTTGTAACAATAGGTTTTAGAAAAAAAATATTTGGATCATTTATTGTATATTCTTATTCTCAGCCAAATTTTTTCTTCTCATATGCTTTGATAGGTAATGCAAATTCGGCTAAGAGTTAGAACATACAATAAATGATGCAAATATTTTTTTTCTAAAACTTGTTATTATGAAAAATTTAATACACAAATCTTGTTCTTCATTCAGAAGTCGTGAAATATTTAATTCAAATAACTTATTAATTGTTAACAAGTAAGATTCTCTTAGCCAAATTATAGGTATATAGATACGTAACTAAGCTAGTTTAAAAGAAGCATCTAAATATCATATTAATTAATGTACTTTGCAATCCATTTTTCTGAAAAATAAATACCTTGTTTATAATAATTAATGAAGCTAACTCCTCCATCTTTCTTGCTACTAGTGCAAATATCCCAAGAAACTTAAAAAAAACCCTTTTTATGTTGCTTAGTAGACCAAAGAAACTGAAGGATAATATGATCAATTCTATCATAAACATTTTTAGAAGGAGCCCAATAACTAGAGTAATAAATATGGGTTGATTAAACTATCTACTTAATAAATAAAAATTTGCTAGCAAGGGTAAGATTTTTTTTCCATTTATCAAGATACTTTTCAATTTTATCAACCATATAATTCCACAAAATAATAAGATTAGGCTTAAAAGAAAAAGATATTCCTAAAATTTTGAAGGCATAATCTTTTTTAAGTTTTTCTAAGGCTTTAGAGTAACCCACTCATTAATATTACCATTATAATAAACAATAGATTTTTGCCAGTTGATATGAGAGCCAAATAACGTACAGTAATCCTATACTCTAGTTAAAAGAGTATTGACTTGTTATAGAGAATTGTTGATTATAAAAAAAGAATCACATGCAAAGTGCATGTTAAGTAATTACATAATTTGATCATCAATTGAAATTCTCTTAATGATATTCTTTTATAGATCATAATGCAAATTATGTAAAAGAAAATCTGTAGTAATAATAAAAAGGTAGGAAACTAGAGGACAATGTTGACAAACTAATTGTCAAAGAGAAAATGTAGAACTCAATCCAAAATCAATAGCAACTTGAGCATTAGAATCAGTGAGTAGATTATGGACAAGATGAATAAAATGATCACCAAATCCTAGTTTATAGAGACGAAATAATGAAATTCCATTCAATCATGTCATAAGCTTTAACATAACCTAATTTAATAAAAGCAATGTTCTAGTTCGTATTAGAAGCCCATTGCATTTCTTCCCAAGCTACAATAACATTATTTAAGATATGTCTACCTTAACAAAACTAGTTTGCTAAAGTTTGATAATATCTTTAATACCCTTTAGAATTCGATAGCTAAAATTTTATAAGTATAGTTAAGAAAAGTAATAGGCCTCCAATTACCAATATGTTGATGATGTCTATTTTTAGGAAGAAAACGAATTACACCTTTATTAATATTTTTACCAAGAGAAAATTTTTTAATGGATTTTTAGAAAATAAGAGAGAGATCATCTTCAACAATGTCCCAATGCTTATTAAAAGATTCAATTGAAAAACCATCAAAACTTGGAGCTTTACCATTTACTAAACTAAAATCTAGTGATTTGATTTCTTTTGCTATAATTTTTGATTCAGGAATACATCGATGTGCTTCTGTTATAATATGAGGAATATGTGTACTAGAGGCATGGAAAGATTCCTTACTAAAACTTTCAAAAGAAAAAATAGAAGAAAAATGATTTGCTAAAAAATTGTTAATAGTTTCAGGATCTATAATGATGGAATCATTTATATAAAGTGATGCTAGTTTAGGTACTTGATCCTTTCCTTTTACAAATGTTAAGAATTCCTTGCAAGGTTCATCTTCAATCTTTAAACAACCTATGCAACTTTTAGTAAGAGCACTTTTAGCTTCAGAAGCATCCCAACATTATTTAGCATAACAAGATTTAGCCAATGCTTTTTAAGTTTTAAAATCAAAAGGATTATGATCTAAAAGAATTTGCATTTGCTTGATAGATCCTCTAAGATCTTCTTTAACTTGATGTTTACACTTAGCAAATTTCTTTGTAAAGTATTTAGCATAATTTCTAACTTTACAAGTAGTTTTTTACCACTAGTCAATCCAACCAAGATCACAATTAGGAATTTTTTCTACATTCCATAAAGACTTCAAAATATTTTTTCCACTGGGTTTTGTGAACATATTTTCATTCATACAAAAAAGTTCATGCTTTCCAAAGGAGGAACAATTAATTCTAGAAAGGAAAATGCTAATAGAAAAATGGTTTGACAAAGTAGCATATGTATGCATTTCTACTTTCTTTGTAGGTTTCCAAAAGAAAACATTAGAGATGTTAATATATTATGTTGGTAACAAATTATTTTATTTCCTTGTTGATAATTGGACCAAGTATAATGCTTCTCATTTGAATGATGTGGAAATAAAGAGCTAACATAAAAAGCAAAATATTTTTCTTTAAAATTACACTAATATTTTTTTTCTTAAGAAGACATATTAGAAAGAAGATCACCAAGTTTCTCTAAATGGCTTTTAGCCATGTTAAAGTCACCTTCAATAACCCAAAGAACTTTAGATAGAAATATAAGATATTTCCAAGCTTCTGTTGATCTTTTCAATTATTAGAAGCATAAATGTTATAGAGTTCAAAGTCTCCTTTTTCACTATGATAAGTAATTCAAATAACTATTCTTGCGTTGTCAAATCTAGAATTCAAAATTTTTCTAGTCCATTTTTTTAAAAAAAGAATAGAAAAACCTCATTTCTTAACTTCATGAGCAACTATGAAAACAATGTGGCTTTTTAAAATGCATGTACCAATAGAACTAATATCATGCACTAAAGTCTTAATTTCTTGTAGGAAAAGAAAATCTAGAGATAAATGTTGGTTTGAAAGATACTCCTTGATAATCTTTTATCAAGACCTATCACAAAGGCCTTGAATATTCCATGATAATACTAACATTGAAATGTAAGGAAGGAGGCCCCCATCCTTAATATTTCAGACTTAGTATTTGTCTCACAATCTATGTTACTAATAGGTAAAAAATCATTTGAAATAGTAGTAACAATAGAGAGAAAAGAAGATAGCTTTGGGATTATTAAATTGAAAGTAGTACTTGTAAGCCTCTTTTTTCTATGTTGCACTAAGTGAAATCTATTTGCATTAGTATTTCCATTGTCAAACATGTTGATGCATAAATTTTGGTCACGCAACATCGTCAAGAAAACTCATTGTAAGAGACTATTGCCTAGGGTGCTCTCATATGGGTACAAAAACCCAAGAATAGTCTCAGTTGGTAAGGGCAACGTGGTGATTTAACAGTTAAAAATCAAATGACACTAATAATATAAATAATGTAAATAAGAAAATTTAAACAAAATTGGTAACTTAAAAAAAGGAAATTTAAATTAAATGGCTATCATTAACAATCTTAGAAAATGAAAGCTTTTAAGTAATCTTGAACTCATAAACTCCAAATACAAATAGAGGCCTTAGTTAAAATGTTTATCATACAACAGAGATTAAAGCTCTTAGTTGTAGGAATAACAAAAAAAAAGGTTTTAGCAAAAGACGTAGATCAATATTAAGCATAGGATCTAATTGGATAAATGGATAGCCTCTTGTACAAGCTTGTCTACTCATGCTTGCAGGAAGCACCTCCTCCAACAAGTTTGCACCTTCTAGCTCTCGAATCTATTCACAGCTCCTCAGCAAACTCCTTTTGTAAGAACCTCCAAGATTGGTTTAGTAAGATCATTAAAGAAAGGGTTCTTGCAATTTTCCCCCTTTTCTTGGCCAAATTCCACACCCCCCACCCCCCACTCAACCTTCCATCCCACACCCCCCCCCCCCCCAACACCCTCAACTAGCGCCCCCTCCTCCCCCACCCAACACCCCCCCCAACATTGCCTCCCACTTTTATTTAACACTAAGGAGGGTTGGTCAAAGTAGCAAGATTGAGAAAATCAAACAATGGAGAGGTGCTTGATGAAATCATCACGTGGAGCTGAGATACTCAATGGTGATATTTGGACTGGGCCATTTACTGGTGTTCTTAAGCACAATGAATGTTGCTCAGGAGATGTTCATGGGGAAATTGGCTAATATGAAGAAACAAGTTGAAAAGAATGTAGCCATGGTGGCCTAGTTGTCGTTGAAAGACCTTGGAAGCTTGGAAGCCTCATCAACATGGGGTTATGCTAATGAATTTACTCTAGATGAGGAAGAAAGTGATGATAAATAAAGTTGGAGCTTGTCCTACTTATAGATTAAAAATTATGATTTCCTTGCTCTCTCTTGCATTTCCTAAACTATTGAAAAAAAGTTTTATTTCTTATTCAATATAATATCATTAACATTGATATATCTGTTGGTAGTTTTCCACTCATTGTAATGTTGGCGTCTTATGCCTTTTGAAATCATAATCAAATATCTATGTTGTTTTTCAATATTTTACTACATGATGCTACTATCACACACAATAATGTCTCATCTTAAGGAAGCTAAGCAAAGTGGGAAAATGAATTTACTAGTTTGTGATTACGTGTTTGACAACATTGGAAAAAAAATTAACATGATAGAACTCCCATTCAATATCCTTCACGTTGAAGGCAAGAATAGTTGTATCACCCTCATGCAAACCTTTAAAGAGATTCTCGACACTTTTGCTATCAAACCTTAGCCTCACATAAAAATAAAAGCTCATAGAACTCTTGATAAATCATGTTATGATGTGCCTCGATATCAAATATGTGATATCAGAGCCTTGATATTGGATATCCAATATCAAGCCCAAGATGCAATGTCAAATATCTGATATCACGGGGTATATGTCGGCCTATAAATATAGCACTTGGGCACATGATTTTGAGATAGTTTTTACATAGAGTAACAAAGTTCTTGAAGTTTATCCATTCTAGAGTTAGAATATTTTCGAGTGCCCACAATAGGAGTCTAAGTGTGTACGGACCTTTATTCGAGCACTAATGTACTTAAGCACATCAGTGCGACAAAAATAAAGATAGACCTCTTTGATAATCCTTGCAGCATTGAGAATATATTAATGTTTCCTTTAATGCATTTATTATTCATGCACTTTACTTTAATGCACTTTAATTAAGCAATTAATTTCTAGTTGTTAATGAACACAAGAACGACCACTTCGAGCATACATGTAGCACTTGGTAACCTAGAAATGCTTAACGTTTAGTAACCCAACAACACTACATACATTTAGGATGTGTATGGAGAGTGGGAATGGGTACTTGTGTTAGGCTAGCTAGGCAGTAGATAAATTAGATATTAAATTACCCTACATTTTGTTATTGCTCTAGGTGATTAAATTTATAAAATATGAAATGATAAAAATCATATACCTTAGTTGCACTTAACCATAAACTTGTACCTCATGAGTGGAATTGAGAAGACAACTATCGTCCTGATTGGATTTCACTTCCTAGAATTAGTGTACTTGGGAACTTAAGGTTTGTAGAGTTCTACCAGATCACACATGAATGCTTGTGATTCGTATGGTTGTGCATAGGGGTACATTGTCGCTCACCAACTCTACTGTCAACAATGCCATATGACATGGCATTCACCAACGTGTATGTATTTGGCCACCCAAATTGTTTGGCCATTTATATTCTCAATTTCTTGAGAACTACAAACTTGTGCTTCACTGCAAATCCATCCTAGGTGAGCTTATGTATGGTTTCCTGCATAAGTAGAACTCGCTTTTGATTCGAGAAACATCTGTGCATTACTGTTGGCCTTGGGTTTGTAGTTGCAGTGGCACCTCCTTAACTACCTACGCTACTAAATCTCCATAGGCATATGCAATGGAAATGAGAAACTGAATGTGCGATTGGGCCACGTGATCTATATTGAAGCCATTGCTTTCTTTTATCCAAGACACCAAAGATAATACCACAAATAATTTGCATGGGGTTAAAATCGATAAGATTTTTTTAAAATTTTCATGGGATTAAAATTTATTAGTCATGACTAATGTTGATGGATAATAATAATCCTCATATAGCAATAAATATATTAAAGATTGCATGATACCTCTCGTTGAAAGCACCCCTATGTATCATGTAATTAATTTCTTGTAATGGCTTTAAATCATGAAACTGTGTCCTAGCAAGTAAACTAATTAATCATGGCCCCATGACTAGCATGGGTGATGTTGACATCAACAAAACCATATTAGAAATTTCTTTTTTTCTAAAAATGAATTCTTTTTAGATATCAAGAGTTTACATACACCTTTAGAATTAAAAGGATTAGTAAAAGGTTGAAGACTTTTTGAAGGATTCATTTATGCTTGGTGAAATCTACCATTATTTTTTCTTTTCTGAAAATTGTTGTTTCTTTTCCTCATGAACAACCTTTTTACTGAGAATAGGACAAATCCCAATAACATGGTCTTCACAATGACAATAGTTGCAGCATACTTACAAATTATAGTATGTAATTTTTTGGAAAAAGCACTAATTATCAACATTGAGTTTTAATTTTGGCTTCCTTTGTTGTAAATCAATCTCTACAAAATAATGTGTGCATTGCAGATTGTTTAGTAATGTTTTTAACTTTATCTTTAGGATTGTGCCAATGCTATCAATAATTTCACTTTTAACACTTTGGAAAATAAGAGGATTTTCTAATTTAATCCAATAAGAAATTTTAGAGTAATAAGAAGAATAGGAACCAAAATCCACTTTCCATTCTCAAGCAATAAAAGTATTACATTGATCCATAAAAATTTTAAGATCTAATGATTTCTCAACCATTTTAGAATTGGTTAGTTCGACAAGCAACAAAGATTTGGAAAAATAGTGGGTCTGAAAACATTAATTTCATAACATTCAAGAATAGCTTGAATAATTGGTGCAAAAATAATCTGCAAAAATATGTATTGTGAAATGATATCTTTTAACAAAGATTCATATAAATCATTAGGTAAAACAAAATTAAAAGCTTTGGAATTCTTCATAGTCTCTACAGTTTGAGAGACATTATTTCTCATCTTGAGATCATTCCTCACCAAAAAGATTACTACCACAACAACTCTATAAGAAACCCTCATGATCGACAAATCAGCAAGAATATGACCATTCAAATTGCACAATAGAGATATTAGAGGAAGACATGTAGTGACTTCTATATCAAAAAAATTAAAGGAATGATATCATAGATGGTTTAGTCATATTGAATAAGAAGCCTTTTAAAAAGTCTTAGTTCCAATATGTCAAAAAGAAAACCAAAAACACATGGGAGAAAATGATTAACGGGACATTGAACAAATAGAATAATTAGAAATAGATTAAGATTTGCCCACCCCTTAATATCTATGAAAGGCAAAAAAGAAATCATGTAACTAGCCTATTTTATTGTGTTGAGAGAAGACTAAAATGTTTATGGTTTTGACAAGTATTCTTTTATGTTTAGCTATACCAATCTTACATATGTTTTGAAATAATAATTAATCATGTATTATAAAATGTTTAAAGTATTTTATTTTGGTTGAGAGGCCAACTACGAGTTGATTAGATTTTGTCATAGAAAATAAAAAGTTATCATTGTCGAGAGATGAACTTTGTCATGGGAATTATTATGATATGCATTGATTGGAATTTATGAAGAAAAATAAATAATTATGGTAAGAACCATGGGTAAGAGATTTTTTTAGACAAATTATTATGGGCATATAATGGCTCCAACTAATTACCAACAAAAAATTAACTATCAACAATTAATATGACTAAAATTATTTAATATTAGTTTTGATTTTTTTTTTCAACATGAAAATCAATTCTCAATGAATCAATTGAAGATCAACTAAATAATAAATATATATTTAAATTATATAGATAAACCAATTTGTAACACACATTAAAAATTACTTTAGCTATACATCAACGTTAAAAATAAAACTTTTGCCTAACCCACCATAAGATATGGTCTTAGCTATTGCAATAAGTTCCTTATGGTACATTAGGAATCTAGTTCACGCTATTTAGTTATTACCCATGTTATCGGTTATTACAGAATTACGCAAGAAAATCAGTTATTACAGAATTAGGCAAGAAAATTGCATGTACGTTAGAAAAATGCAGGTTTTCCTATCAGGAGTGCATGTCACGCAGCTTATCAGAAACATGCATGTGCAGTTCACAGATATGAAAGTTTCAGTTCTACAACTAAATACATAGAGGGGGAAAAAACTGAGAAACGACTGTAAAATTTTCAAATAGCTGACAACTGAAACCAAAATTTAGATGCCGTCAAATAACATATTTTTCTATTTCTCAGATTTGTAATTCCCACATGCACGATCCCATTGCTAAAAAGATCTTCATTCTTCATGATCCCGCTGCTAACATGATCCAAAGAAGTTCACAAAAAACAGTATATATATATATCAATTGGCCTAGATGATTAAAAAAAATGATGTCATTGGTGTAGATAGAGACATTGGTGTCACATGTTCTATGAGCTTCCTTTGGTAAACTGTAGTCATGTTTTTCGCAAACTCAGGTGTACAAAATAAAAGTAGAAAATACCTTATCTTAGAGAGAGCCCTCAATCCTAGAGTTTATCCTTTAAAATGTGTCTCTTTTCATTGTATTTTGATTTTTTCATTTTCACTTCCATGTATATTTTATGCCTTTTAGTGGTTATTGCATATTTGTATGCATATTGTCCTGCCATTTCCGCATATACATTTTAGGAGAAGCTCAAAGAGAATTTTTTAAAGAAATAAATAGATGAAAGTAATGATTAAAAAGTGGAGAAAATAATTTCATTGGGTGCTTGAAAAAGTAGGAAAATTTAAACTAGCTTATATATATATATATATATAAATTGGCCAAAATGATTTTAAAAAAAATGATGTTAAACGAGGTAACAAGATAATTAAAAACGGTATTACTCATCCCTCCTCTATTTCTCTACCACTTACCCAATTTAGTTTTACCCTCTTGGTCAAGTCTGCTCTTTCTTTGTTTGTTCATGACATTTTTGAGAAATAAATCTCTTGCATAAATAATTCTCAGAAACACCATGAACAAACAAAGAAAAAGCAAACTTGATCGAGAGGGTAAAACTAAATTGGGTAAGTGGTAGAGAAATAGAAGAGGGATGAGTGATTCCATTTTTAGTTATCTTGTTACCTCGTCAGGCTTGGTTAACATAATTTTTTCTAAAAATCATCTTGGCCAATATATATATATCTAAGCTAGTGGAGCGGTTTCACGGGCTATGAGTAGAATTTAATTATTTTTTTATTTTTTAAGTTATCATCACTATTTGCATTCCAAATAATATATACTGCAAAACATAAATTGGTTAAAATAAAATTTTATATATTTTGTATATGTTGATGAAGGAATATATTGCACAATTATTGCAACAAACATTATAGGGCTGCATAATAGGATTAAGCAAAAGGCAAAATACAATGATAAGTGTGAACTTAATATACCTAATTCTCTAATTGAGCAAAACGAACTTCCTGTGCAATTCTACTTAGAGATGTTTAGCATTTGAAATTTTTTTATATCTTTGCACATGAAAAGGAGGATGAATCTTTAAAAAATCAATGGTCTTAACTCTAAATAATGCAACAAACGTTAGACCCGTAAGTTCTCTTGTGAAGCGGTTTTGCGGGCTATGAGTAGAATTTAATTATTTTTTTATTTTTTAAGTTATCATCACTATTTGCATTTCAAATAATATATACTGCTAAACATAAATTGGTGAAAATAAAAGTTTATATATTTTGTATATGTTTTTGAAGGAATACATTGCACAATTATTACAACAAACATTACTGAGATGTATAATAGGATTGAGAAAAATTCAAAATACTATAATAAGTGTGAACTCAATATGCCTAATTCTCCAACTGAGGAAAACGAACCTCTTGTGTAATTCTACTTTGGTGATGTTTAGCATCTGAAATCTTTTTGTATCTTTGCACATGAAAAGGAGGATAAATCTTTAAAGAATCAATGGTCTTTACTCTAGATAATGCAACAAACGTTAAACCCATAACTTCTCTTGAACCAATGTGAATAGTAGTCTTATCTAGTGTCATTCCTTGAGATTTATGAATAGTCATGGCCCATGCCAACCATAATGGTAACTGACGATATGCTCTTTGGACCACAAGTACAATTGTCACATGATGAGAATTACCATTATCAAAGGCACATCCGATGTAGGAGTCAAAATCAACAATAATGTATAATGGTAATGCAGGTGGCTATTTACCTTAAGGATACATAATACTATGAATCATGCCAAGTGCATCATTCACCAATCCTGTTTCAGGCCAAAGGTTAACTATAAGCATTACCCTTGCACTTTCACATATAAGTAGAGATTGCATTACTTGTTGCAATAGATAGTTGTTGCATTACTTGTTGTAGTAGATGGTTGTTGTTGTAGATCTTGAAGAAAGTGTTCTTTACCTTCTCTATTAGGACTAATAGCACCAGAATCCATGTTTCTAAAAATGCATGAATTCCAATATTGCACCTCTTAATCTTGTAACACGATGCCTAAGTTCAATATCTTTAAATACTACATCACACCATAACCATCATCACCTTAACAATTGCCATGATCGTAACTGTCACTGTAACCATAATTGTCATCGTTTATAATAATAATAAATATTCATTATTACTGTAATTGTAACCATCACCATTTATAATAATAATAAATATTCAATATTACCTACCGTTTATAATAATAAATATTCATTATTACCCACATCAGGCCCTACACGTGAGGGAATATGAAGAGATGAATGGGGAGCTCAAGGGTTGAGGGGGCATCAATTGAATAGATATTCAGCTCCCCTGTAGTGACTCTTTGGCTCCCTTGCATGTGGTGCGTGCATGTGAGGGAATACATAGAGACGAATGGGAAGCTCAAGGGTTAGGGGACATTAATCGAGTAGAGATTCAACTCCCTTGCACTGATTCTTTAGCTCCCATGCATGTGGCACATGCAGGTGAGGGAATATGAATAGATCAAACTAAATTGGCACTGCAACATATATTTGTAATGCATATTCGTTTGTGGAAAAATAAAAATTCATATTACAAATGCATAAATAATGTTATTATTATATCATGGGCTTTTGTATATTGACATTATTGTTACAATGAACAAGATATGAATGATGCTAACACCTCATTCATAATTATTATATTATAATTATTGTGGAATCTAATAAATGTTATGAGATTATTATAATTAGAGATATTATGGATTATAAAATTTATTTGAATAGTAAACATTTCATAATAAATAAAGCCAAGATATGATGAAATATTACTCATAATCCATAATTTTAGAGATATTATTTATTCATTCATAATGCTAACCCATAATGATTATATCTCACTTAGCATTATTCATAAGATATATATAATGAAATGATTATAAATAATTGATTTTATTTATGATGAAATGTTTTAATCATTATACATAATCATTTATGTTTATGATTATAAATATATCATTATATATAACCGAGATTATGAATAACCAATATAAATATAATCATTCGCTCCCCTATAGTGACTCTTTGGCTAGGGAAAATTTATAAATAATTGATTATTTATGATTATGGCAAGATGTGTGTTGGAAGAGAGCTCATCGCCATTTTCCTCGCCATTAGCTAGGATCATCATAGCATGATCTTTTTGGAGGTCTTCTCAGGGTCTAGGCTGCCAGAGGTGCAGAAGTTCTCGTTTTTAAAATTTACCAGGTTAACAAACATATCATCCATTAAATTTCATTAATCAAAGAATATGTACTTAAAGAAAATGCCTCACTACATGCAAGAAGGTAAGAAGAAATTATCAAATTTGAACTCTTTAAGCCCTAATAAGCAGGAAAAATTGTTAAAATTATGACCAAAGTCAAGCTGACATCTCAAATTGGCTAATAATTTTTATGTGCTAGCAAAAATTTTGATGCTTTTGCATTTTATTAAAATGCATATTGCAAACAAAAAAGTAGTCATAATCGTAACAACTGAATGCATCTACTCTATGGTCACTACTGAATTTCAAACCAAAGCCATAGAAATGATAAAACCTACACAAAATATACAATGAGATAAAGAGAAAATGAACTTACAAATGTTCCTTTACATTGAAAAAGGTTGTAGCAAAAGAAGATTACTCAAGGTAGTAGTAGAAAATTACAATTTTAGAATTCTCTACCACTCCAGAAAGCATTGAAAAAATAATAGAACCAAACTTTGGAATATTTTTGCATTGGGAATGCAAATGTATAGGAAGGCATGCTAAGTACTGCTAACAAAAGAGCTCAGCTTGAAGTTAAACTATGAAAATTGCACAAAATCATCAAAATGTAATGTTCAACACGTTACAATTCACTATAAAAAATTAACAAAAACACACATAAAAGGACTGGTAGAAAGTTTGTTTCTAGAAAGAGATTCCAATAACCAAAGGCTATTGTTGACACAGAAACTTTAGAAGACCCTTCCCCTCAGGCTACAACTTCAATTGTAGCCATTACTATCTTTCCTCGAATGCCTCTGGCTCTACCCTTCATCCTGCCCCTACCTGCAAAATTTTATGCTTAAAATATACGTTCAAACAAAGTTACTCAAGAAACTTATTGGCCTAATTCATATATAAATTTTATCAGAAAAAAAACCAAACTTAAATAAAGGGATCTTTTAACTATTATGAAAAAAATTGTATTATGATTGTCGATGATGTGTGCATGTCATGATCCTCAGTGTTAAGCAAGGATGCAGTAAGGGCCGACTGGCCTACTACCTTATTGCTAACACATGCCGATGAGCTTGTTATTACAGCTGAAGCATGGGCCACCATCGTAGGTGCCTTTCTAATGCTCTGGCAGAGCTCCGAAGCTAGTGTCATTGAAGTTGGTTCAGTTGGGCCAAGTGGCCTGCAACAGTAGTTGTAGACGAAGACAGAGACATAATGGAAATGAAATTCTCATTCCCATTCCCATTCCCATTCTACATTTGGTTGCATTTGGCCTTTTTATGTGTAGCGGGAATATGAAAAGTTATGGTTCTTTGGTTCACATTCTACACAACAGGAATATGAAAAGGTGTGGCTCTTCGGTTCATATTTTTTTTTCATTTCATGGGATCTTAGGTGGCAGGTGACGTGGAGGGCAACAAATGCACTCCCTCCTTCCCCCCTATCTTGTGAGACGAGTTGGCCTCTCAACCAGAAAAATGGACAAAAGCTCAGTTGGAAAAATAAGGAAATAGATAAAATAAAAACATTTTTGGTAACAAATTAAATGCAATACAAAGTAAAAGTAGAAAATACAATTAAATGAATATAAAAATGGTAATTCCTACATAAGTACATGAACATAACATAATGTCTACGAGTTCATTCATTCTTCCACTACCAACATATGTTCAATATATTATTGACATAAAATATTATAGTATCATGTTTTAGCATAACCTTTGTAATTCTATCACTAACATTTTAATGTAAAAAAATATAAACCTTTTTTTTTACTGAAACATTACATTATTTTTCAATAAGTGACATCATTAGCATGTACATAAAAACAGTCTCAACATAATCAATTGTATTAAGAGAACAATAAAATAGAAAAATAACATAATCAATTGACACCTAAACATACTTAGCTTGTAAGCATAAAGAAGAGTATTCAAGATTTTGGTATTAATATTTATTTGGCTCTTAATAAAATTGAAGAGTAAAAAATAATTTATATAGTCATCCTCATGTAAGTGGGGTAAAGGCTATGATGATAACATGGTATAATCAATTTACACTTTTATAAATTATTAAATTGGTTTAAATATATTTTTAGAGTTAAGAAAACTCGAGGTTGGTAGCATAACCCCCACCCACATAGTAGGGTAGATATGACCAAGGAATGAAAAGGGTCCCACCACAAGGCTACACCATTGCCACACATAGAAGGAAAAATAATTGAACTCACAATTTTCCAATCAATAGATGAGTGTCCTACCCACTTGCCCAAAACCCCTAGGTGCTTGTTTAAATGCTTAAAATGATAACATTTAGTAAAATATAAAGAATTTTTAAAAAAGGTCTACTTTGGTACTTTGGAAAAATTCAATTGAAAAAATCAAGAAGTAATGAAAACGTTTTAAGCTTTGTTAATTTGCCTTTTTTTCATAGACTTTTTAATCACTAGATGGAAGCATACTAGAATTATGTGGATTCATAACTACAAACATATCATTTGCTTTTTATATCTTTGAATGTGAATTGTATTTAAGAGTTAGATTGTAATGTAAAATTTTGTAATTAATCTTTCACATTAGGTATTTGATAGGAATTATAGAGATTGAAAGAATATGGTAAACTTGATTTAATAAATCCTTACCATTCTAGCATATCATTTCTATTTTGTTAATGAGAAGTAGGGGTTTGATTATAGGTACAAACCAAGAGATATAGCTAACATGATACATTAAAGAAGAACATAACAATGTCTCAAGTGTGACTTAAATTTGCAACATTTTTGTATAATCAGATAATGAGATAACATGCACCTAGGAGTGAAC
Organism: Gnetum montanum; assembly: GCA_015680685.1. Taxonomy (NCBI): domain Eukaryota; kingdom Viridiplantae; phylum Streptophyta; class Gnetopsida; order Gnetales; family Gnetaceae; genus Gnetum; species Gnetum montanum. Next base: position 735,375 of record MNCI01007394.1, read on the forward strand.
TACAAGTGGTTAGGATATTCATCTCTTGATTCAAAGGTTGTAGGTTTGATTCTTACCTCTGCTTATGGGTGGGGTTGTGATAAAGTATCATTGTGGTGTGACCCTTTTATGTTTAGTGGGTTACATCTACCTTGCTATGTGGATTGGGGTTGTAATACTAGGCCTGAGTTATCTTGTTTGAAATAAAAAGATAGGCACATAAGCCTAACAAGATAATGGGCTAACCACTGAAACCATCACCCAAGCTTTTGCTAATAAGGAGTGGGTCAAGTATTTACCTCATTATCTAACAAAGTATAGATAATACTTACCTATTCAAATCATAGTTAATACATCTTTAAGTTCTAGGAAGGTATCATAGTTAAGGCATCTTTAAGTTCTAGAAAGATATCATAGTTAAGGTACCTTTTTAACAATAGTGTCATAAAATCAATTTTGATTTATTTGATGAAGATCTACTATAGGGGCTTTTTTTAATACAATAATTGGGAGATACAATAGTTTCTTGATTAACACAATTAGGTTATGAGACTTAAAATTTTTGGGTTACGAAACTTGAAAAAATATTTTGGGTTATGAAACTTGAAATTTTTTTTTGGATTATGAAACTTGAAAACTTTTTAAGTTATAAAACTTGAAAAAAAATTTGGATTATGAAACTTGAACAATGTTTTGGGTTATGAAAACTTGAAAATGTTTTATAAAAATCTTGTGCAACTAGGAAAGAACAAAAATAGGTGAGACAAAAAAATTCTAGCAAATCGCTAGCATCAGCTAAAGAAAGTTAGACAAAAAAGAAAGAACTTTGTAGAAAAAGAAAAGAAAAGAGACTTCAAAGAAAAAATTGCTAAATTAAACTATATAAATGAAAAATATTGAAGCACACTTGAAAGCGGTGAGGTATCTCTATGCTCATCATTGGCACCGTTGCTGGGGACTTTGTTGATTGTGCGCTAATTAGAACTTAGGAAATCTTTCTCATCATTGGAACGAACCCTTAGGGTTGGTTACAAGGAAAAAAATATTAATACATTGCACATTAAATAGACAATCTTGTCTCCTTCTTCGTACGAAAGTGTTTCACCGCCTAGGTATGATACAAGGAATAATTGGAGGCATAGTACACATAATAATCTGCCAGTTCCTCAACAGTTTTGCATGGTATATGTTCATCCTGATGAATATGTACCAGACTTTACCTTTATCCTTCATTAGGATAAACAATTGCGTTGGTGAGATTTAGAAGGTAACATAGGGTTACCTCCTGATTGCTCAGTCCCAAGCATGCTTCTTCGTGATCTCACACGAATTAGCATGTAGCACTTGTAGGCAGAGTACGTTGTGCATGATCATGACTCAAGAGAGTATCAACCCACAGAGGCACAATGTCAAAGGGACTTACAACAGGAGAGATGTCATGAATCCATGAAGGGGAAGTTGTTTCCAGAATGTCCCACATGTCCTAAGTGAAAATGAGGGTGGTGAACCTGCCTCAGGTAGTCGCCCACACAATGATGTTCCTCCCATTGACTTTGGTCAAGGGGTTATGTATTAGAACCTTCATTCAATCATCCATAACCTAGATTCTGGTATTGATAGACACAAAGGGTTTGAAAAAGAAACACGAACACATGACAAAGATGGACATGTTGACCGTAATCATGAGCGAGGCCGTGACCACCGAAGAGAAGGTAGAAAGCATTGTCATGGTGACAGTCCTCCTTCTTCTTTACCTTCATCATCTCCTTCACCCTCTCCTTCAGGATCTAGATGCATCATAAGAGAAAAGACCTTTAGGATAATAGTAAGCAGAACGGAGGTCACGGACGAAATAGTCGAGAAAGGGGACAATGGCATTCTTGAGAATCACAACATGGAAGAAGGAAGAGTAGGGAACAACATAGGCATCATAGACACCACAGACAGGATGGTAACGATGAACCCCTACTTGCTACTCGAAGTATGCTAGACATAATTGAGGCTATTAGAATCCCAACAAGGCACCAAAAAGATAGTAGGATCAAGAGATTAGACATGAACAACATCCCACGATTTGAAGGGGGATACAACGCTGATCTTCAAAATCATCTACAAGAATTCCATGATGCATGTGCCTTACAAAACATAGAAAATTAATGGCAAAAAATAAAGTTATTTCCATGGACACTAGTCAAAGAAGTGGAGAGTTGGTACCAGTTCTTAGAATTGGAATCCATTCGTAGGTGGAGTACCATGTTAGAATTGTTCAACGATAAGTACCAAATGTACTCCCGAGTGTCCAACTTGCAAAAGCAGATCCAAGGATGGAAACAAGGAGGACATGAACCCTTGGATGCTACCATGGAATGATATTATGCATTGTTACATCGTTGTCTTGGCCATGGTTATTCGTAGAGGGATCAACTACGCCATCTCGTAGATGGGCTTAGGCATGAAAAGTGAAGAACCCTTGGGACATATGCTGAAGGAAGGCTATATGAGCTTAGGATCCATCAAGTACAAAGATTATTGGAGCAAGTTACTGAAGAGGAAGGTGAGCTAAGGAAAAGAGAGAGTGTGGAGGAATATAACAGAGATCCTTTCCTCCAAAAGAAGGGAGTAAGATTTTGTGAAGATGAAGAAGAGTCATCACTCGAGGAGATGGTGAATAGAAAAACTTTGCTTATTCAAAAGTTGGCATTGGAAGTATCGACAAAGGTAGACCAAATGTGGGACTCCATAAATAATAGATTTCAAATTGTTCTCAAAATAGTAGAGAAGTTTAGAGAGTAAGGTAGTGAACAGGAAAAGAGAAAAAAGAGAGAAGTGAAATATGCACGCAACAAAGGTAAGGGCAAATTTGCCATCATTGAAGAGGTTGTGGATTTGGATACAGACAATGATAGTGGATGCAAGATATGCCAATACAACCATTCTAAGGGATGTTGCCCTATAATCTTACATCTACAGGAGTTTGGGATGTATGCACTCAACTCATGATTGAACAAAAGGCAAACATCCCGAAGGTTACCTTATCTCCAAGGTAACCCAAGACAGTTCCATCAACCCTTAACGTATTATCCAAGTGGAGCTCCAACACAACCAACTAAGAAGTGTCAATAGTGGTAGCATCCACAATCATGGGGAATGCCACCACCATGGCAACAGTATCCTTACCATCAACCTAACCCGTATGGATATTATGTGTAGTAGCCAATCTCTTCACGTGACTCTACTGGTCACGTCACCCCTCAACCTCACTACCAAACACATGAGTATTATAGGAATCCTTCTCCTAGGGGTGATTTCCCATAAAAATACCATCCTTCTCATCCAACTGCATCTCTTCCACCCTTAACTCAATTACCAACTACTCCATCCATGCAGGGTGAGCTCCCTGCCCAACCACAGCAATGCAATGCTACAAGGGTTGTTAATTCTCATCCTACTGTTGGTCCAAACAATCACACAAAGAAGAGACCTTTCTTTAGAACCAATATTCCAACCAAGTCCTTATAGTCACAAGTGGCTAATTCTTCAAACACCTCATCACCAATCAAAACTTCAGAACTCCCTTTAACCCAAAGGCCATATTCAATGCATACGGTCATGTTAACTCATGCCGTCACCGATTGGATAAAAGTTGGCTATCTTCTTAGGAAATTCTCTAATCCTGGGAGTCCTCTTATATATCTATAGATCGCTTGGAACGAACCGTGCAAAGATATTTTGGATTCAAGTTTTGGTGTCAACTTAATCTCTCAAGAAATGTACAAAGCCTGGAACCTGCCTCCATTATAAAAGAGTAACATTCATTTAGAGTTGGTCAACCAGTCCATCACTGTCCCATTAGGATTAGTGGAGGACATTGTCACCACTATTTGTGGATGTTCATATCTAGCTAACTTCCTAGTGATTCAAGTGAACAACGGTAAGGGGGACTTCCCAATCATAATGGGAAGAGCATGGCTAAGCACAATTGACATGCACCTAGGAATCCATGATCTTTCCTTGGAAATATCAAAGAAAAATATGTTTGGAAAGATTGAGAAGAAGAAAGTTCCATGCATCGCATATAGTGACACAGGGTGTAATTGCTTGCAGAAGTCATGGTTTGTACAATGTTTAACATTACCTGCATGTAATCAGTGTGCACAAGTAACTAATATACAAAGATGCCTATATGTATCAACCATAATACAAGAAGGCACCCAGTGGCTAATAGCTAATCAAGAGAGTAGTTCAACTATATGCATGAAACCAACTGAGGGTTTGACTTGCACTTACATCGATAGCATAGACACATTAGAGCAAGTCCATCGCCAACTTCCAAGTCTTGACATTGAAGATATCAACTGGGAAAAGTTGGAAATCCTTGCCAGTAAGTTTAAGCCTTTGCTTGGTCATATCCCAAATTAACCAAAATAGATCCTAGGATATGCCAACATAGAATTTACACTAATCCCTCCATGAAGCCTTGACGACAATCACAGAGGTGACTTAACCCAAAGCTTAAGCAAGTGGTTAAGGAAGAAATTGAACAGCTTCTAAAAGTTGGGTTCATATACCCCATTGTTGATAGTGAATGGGTTAGTCCCTTAGTTATTGTTCCTAAGAAGGGAGGTAAATGGAGGATGTGTATAGATTTTAGCCTATTGAATATGGCAACATTCAAGGACCACTTTCCATTGCCATTCGTTGACCAAGTCTTAGACACCATTGTCGGGCATCGCTACTATAGTTTTCTAGATAGGTATAGTGGGTATAACCAAATTCAAATAGCCCTAGAAGACCAAGCCAAGACTACGTTCACTAGTCCTTGGGGAACGTTTGCATACAAATAGATGTAATTTGGCTTGTGCAATGCCCCTGTAACATTTCAACGATTAGTTCTAAGCATATTCCAGCAATAGATAGGAAATGGTGTGGAAGTCTTCATGGATGACTTCTCCACTTACGGAGCGAACTTTGATCAAGCCTTGGACCAGTTAGAGCAAGTACTAAAGTGGTGTGTAGAAACCAACTTAAGGCTCAACTAGCAAAAAAGCCATTTAATGGACCAAGAAGGCGTCATATTAGGGCATAAGATTTCACAAATAGGGATAGAGGTAGACCCTGGAAAGATTAAAATCATTCAAGGAATTACTTGGCAAGTTGAAATTGTAAAAGATATTCGGTCATTCCTTGGACACACTGGCTATTACAGACAGTTTATTGAGAACTTTTCAAAGGTTGCAAAACCATTGGTTGAACTAATAAAAAAGGAAGTACCTTTCGAATGGACCAGGGAATGTGAACTAGCTTTCCAAAATTTAAAATAGAAGCTTGTAGAAACACCCATTCTACAAGCTCTTGACTAGTCCAGACCATTCCACATAATGACTAACACGTCCAACTATGCTTTAGGAGCCGTAATTACATAGTTAGATTACCAAAAACGTCCTTATTACATTCACTATGCAAGTAGGAGTATTGTTGGTGCACAACTTAAGTACACCACAACAAAGAAAGAATTAATGGCTGTAGTGTTTGCACTAGAAAAATTTAGGCACTATGTCTTGGGCTATATGGTATTCATGAACACAGATCATAGTGCAATAAGGTTCCTAATGAATAAACCAATAGTGAGCCCTTGCATCATACAATGGCTTGTAATCTTACAAGAGTGTGATCTTACAATGATTGATCATAAAGGCACCAAGAACATAGTTGTTGATCATTTATCTTGGTTGCAATGGGACAACAAAGAGGATGAATATCCACTCTCTAATCATTTCCCTGATGAACTCCTCTTTGTAGGTGTAGTAGCTAATCAATTGACCACGAAGACAAACTGGTATAGTAGTATTCTCACCTATCTCCTTAGATAGCAAACACCACAAGGGTTAGACATTAAAAAGAAACAATAGTTTCTTCACCAAGCCAAGTATTTTATGGAGATCAATGGGAAACTTTATAAAGTATGTCTCGATGGCTTGGTCCGTTGGTGTGTGCCTGAGGTGGATCAATTATGAGTTCTTCAGGATGCTCATGAGGGTCCTTGTGGGGGTCATTACACTGGGAGATGAACAACATTAAAATCTTACTTGTAGGATATTATTGGCCTACATTGTTTTGGGATGCCCATCATTTTTTCCAATCTTGTGAGCGTTGTCTATGTGATAGGGGAATCACTGCTAGAATGGAGGGTCTACAACAATGGATTCAACCTTTAGAACCCTTCAATATTTGGGAAATTGATTTTATGGGGACCATTACACCAATGTCCAATGGAAAAGCTTACATCATTGTTGCGTTGACTACTTTACAAAATGGGTAGAAGCAACCATTGTTAAGGATTGTACATCATCTATAGTTGCACAATTTGTTCAACAACAAGTTGTAAACAAGTTTGGCATTCCATGTGCACTTATTTGAAAAAATGGTACATACTTCATAGGTGCGAATTTTTGGAAATTAATACAACGCTTTGAGGTTGAGCACAAACTGACTACACCATACCATCCTCAGGAAAATGGTCAAGTTGAGGTCACCAATAGGGAGATCGCAAAGATATTGACAAGAACTATTAGCAAGTATAGGAGAGGTTGGAGCACTAAACTGATTGATGTTCTTTGGGCATACCACTCCACATGGAAGCTCCCTATAGGCTACTCTCCCTATGAGTTAGTGTACAGTAAACTTCTAATGCTCCCTATTCAAGCAAAACTCCGTACACTATCCACAGCATGTGATCTCAACGTTGACCTTGATCTAGCACAAAAAGAATGGCTTATGAACCTTAACTTGCTAGATGAGAATTGACTAGTTGCCCTGTCATCTAAAAAATTGTACAAGGCTTTTAATAAACAACGTTATGACCTAAGTATTAGGAAAGTTAAATATCAACCAGGAGATAAGGTTCTCTACTAGAATTCCACACATGTGCCACAATGAACTAAATTTTAAACGTTGTGGGAAGGACCTTATATCATTCATGCAAATTTTCCTTCAGGGGCCATGATGATTTACAAACCTGAGACCTTGAACAAGAAACTATTAGTCAACGTCCAACAAACCAAACCTTTCCATGAGCCTAGGATAGCCAGTACCAATGCTACCTATGTTGATGGACAACCTTTCTCCCTATTTCGGATTGCCTCCTACACCTTAGTCGTGGGGGAGACGACCACCAATGCTAACCATTCAAAGCCCTCGGTTCCTTTTGTATTTTTTTTTACACATTTTTTCATATTTACTTATTTTTTGTTTTAAACCATTGTTACCGTTTTTACTATTTCTTTGTTTGAATTACTTTCATTTGTCATATAATAAGTGCTCATGATGGTGGGTTGTATTATAATAATGTTGATTACTAATGTTTTGTTTTTACCTTTAATTTTCAATGTTGATATTAAGATATGGTTCTTTTGATAAAACAAGCAATGAGTCCTCATCGCCCATTCATCCATTCAACTCTATGGTCTCCCTTGGTTTTGTAAATGTATTGTCCCTTTTTCTAAATAAACTTATTAATGAATTGGTGGCTTGGTATTCTTCAAATCAAGGAAGGACTCAATGGTTGAAAAGGGTGTGACTTCAAGGGTATTCGATGCACGTGTGCTGGCTATTCTCTTGGGTACTTGGATGCTTTTCATGGATTTTTTGCCATTCTGCCATTCTGCCATTGATCAAATATTAGGAAGATGAGTGAATAAAAATAAGTCTTTGCATGGTCATGTTAACCATAACATACATAAGGGACATTACACAACCTTGCTCTTAGGATTCCATTCCATTTTCTACTCTTCATCTTTCTTCCTATTTTCCACCTCATTGCTTATGATTAGTCTATATTTTGGTTGGTACATTGTTTTTCCTTGGTAAATTCTTCTGGGTAAGTCTTTAACCATTGTTTCCATATGTCATCCTTAGAGCCTATGGACTCTTTGCTTTGGAGGTTTGTTAGGGAATAAAAGGCATGAGCCTGCTTTGGGGAGGATCCATTGATATTCCTTTATGGTGCAATTGTTAAATTCTTCTCCTTAAACATTTCTTACAATCAATAATTTCTCATTTCATCCCCATCCATGACAAGTTTTTCTTCAGTCGTGGGCGTATGATGAGCTGCAATATCGAGACCGCAATATCGCATCCGCGATATTGGGTACGAGATATCAGTGCCTTCCAAGTGATATTGGGCATTTGATATCAGGGCTTGTCTTGTTGCCTATAAATAGGAGGCATGCGCACTTGGTTTGGCAATAAATTAGTTAGACGCTTACCCAAACTCTTGCCTTTTCTCCCTCTCAGAGTTAGAATTATTTCTATGTGCTTGCAGTAGGAGTCATAAAGTGAACGGATCCTCATTTGAGCATTATGTACCTGAGCACACCTTGTGTACGGCAATAAAGATGAAATTTGTGATAAACCTTGCAGCATCCAGAATAGATTAATTAATGTTAATTACAATTATTAAATGCTTTCCTTAGTTAATTAATGTTCTCTCTCTCACCTTATAACTCTCATAAGTAAGCACACTTAGTATGATTACTTCGAGCATGTGTGCAACGCTTGGTAACCCAGTAACGATTAGTGTTTGGTAATCCCAATAGTGTTGCACTAGTTTAGGATGTGTACAACAAGTGAGAATGGATGTTGGTGTTAGGACTAGTTAAAGCATAGTTGGGTAGTTAAATTAAATTAGTTACTTAGTTATCTCTCTCTCCTCCCTTTGTAGCACTAGGCCATAAAACATAAAAACATATAAAAATAATATACCTCAAGTTTACTTAACCATACAATTGTGTTATACAAGTAAGCTTGGGAAGACAATGATTGACCAACCCATCCTATTATTAATGCAGAATCAATATGTCTTAATCATGGACATTTAAGTGTAACTACTTGGTTACCTGGTAGCATATCTAGTGATGCTCAAGTAATGTGCACTTGGTAATTCCATAGGTAGTACATGAGGTTTAAGATGCGTACAGATGATTAAGGACAGATGCTCATTGCACTTAAGCTAGTTTAGATTTTACGCCATATTGCTTATTAACTTAATCATGATTATTTTCAATTATCTCTAGGAGTAGCATAGTATTAGAAACCAGTGGGAAGACAACAAACTACGATCAATGTGTAATTATCTAGGTGCCACAACTAGTCTATCTACAGAGTTCGACTATATCATGTGTACATGCTCTTATTCGTATGGTTGAGCATAGGGGTACCTCACCGCTCATCATTGGTGCCATTGCCAGGGGTGATGCTAGTTATCTAGATTAGTTATATCATCCAAGATTGTTGTAACAAAGCATTAATGATATATATTTTAGAAAGAAACTAATTGCAAATAAGTCACACACAATTCACAAAAATTTCTCTCTCACAAGACTATGATAACGTGACAAATAATGAGGTAATTCATTGGAGAACCAACGAAATATATGACGACAGAGAAGTTTGGAGGACTAAATCTTATGCAGGAGTTTCATATGTTCATGGACATCCAAATGATACTCAAGGGCTCTTTTCATCCAACCCAAACATCTTTAGTGAGGATGGGACATCCCATAGAACACGGGGGCCTATAAGGCCTAGGACCTTATCAATGGCTAACAAAAGTTTATCCAGGGATGATTGGGAGACTTACAAAATTCATGAAGTGTCTTCCAATTTTTTCTCTTTCTCTACTCCTTCAATGTCAAGTTGTGACACGGATGACCATCTCTCAAGGGGTCAGCGTAGAAATAGAAATTGAACCCATGGGCAAAGCTAGGAACGCCAACATGAACAAAGATAACATCATCCCAACTCACCAACTCATAACCTACTTAGTGACAATGAACCCTTGCTGGTCACTAAGAGCCTAATGCATATACAAGAGGCTATTCAAATATTCCATAGGCATTGCAAGGAAAGCTATCTACCTAGGCTTGATTTAAATAACTTCCAAGTTTTTGAGAGGCTATGATTTAGATTCGCAACATAATTTATGAGCCTTCTATGATGCTTGCACATGAAACAACATTGATAATGGGTGGCAAAGACTTAAGCTATTTCTTATGACACTCATTGGCCAAGTAAAAGTATGGTATAGGTCTTTAAAACCAAAATCAATTCGTCTTTAGTTGACAATGGTAGAACTCTTCAACTAAAGATATCAAACCTATGCAAGAGTGTTAGCCTTGAGGAGACAAATCCAAGAATGGAAACAATGGAAACATGAACCCTTGGACATGGCCTTAGAAAGATATTATTCATTGTTAAACAATTGCCTAGGCCATGGGTTCTCCAAGGAAAGGTTAATGTATCACATCATGGATGGGCTTCATAATGAAATAAGGGAGACCCTAGGAATGTATGCCCCAGGTCAACTATATGAACTATGAACCCACCAATTCCAAGAGCTTATTAAGCGAGTAGCAAAAGAAGAAAGAGAAATAGCCAAATGGGAGAATGTTGAAAGATCTCAACAAGACCAACATCTTAAAATAACAAAGGCCCATAATCATGAAGAGGAGAAATCAACTCACCTCAAGGAGATGGAATCATCTTTGCCAATACTATAATCAATAGATGAAATTGAGGTAAAGATCAATAAGATGACGGAATGGGTACATGAAAAATGTGGAGAATATGCCAACATTATTAGAGGTGGAACCATGCAAGCTCACTCTAATAACTAGAACAAATAGAGGATGCTAAACTGAGAAACAGGATAGAACACCACTTGATAATCGGAAAGAAGGGTTGAAGACAATAAGGATAGGGGCTCAACTACCAATCATAAGTATCAATGCAATGTTTGTCTATATGATCACCCTGAAATTCAATGCCCAATATTGTCACATTTACATAAGCATTGGGGAGGAATGCTACATCCAAAATTCGTACAAAAGTACCATGTTCAATCGCAGTGGCAAAACTCCCAGTTGTGGGGGAGGCCATCACCAAAAAAACCATATCCTTTGTATGGCCCAACACCAAATGTTTATTATGCTCAACATCCCATTTCCCCAACTCGATCAGCATCCTCTACTTAACCCCATCATTATCATTCTCCCAAGTACTATCAACCCATGTCCTCTCCCATAAGATCACCACCTCATGTTCCTTATGCTCCTCCTTGCCCTCGATATTCTCATCCTTCACCTCCTTCTACATCACCACCAGTAGCACCAAAAGGTTTTGCACCACAGCACCAACCCACGAACATTAATTATGCTGCTACTATCAATAGTAGTGGAGGTCCTCCACAACATTGAAAGTGTCCTTTCTTTAGGCATGACCATAGAAAGAGACAACACGGTTCTAAAACCACTACAGCCTAGAACTCAGCACAAGCCTAGCACTATGATGCATCTTCCTCCTTAAACTCAACACCTCCTATTACCTTATCTGGGCCACCAATTAACACTTTGACAACCATGCAACCTAATGAATATGATCATGTGAAGGGACACATTGATCCTTACATACCATCTTATGGTCACGAGTGCCATAGTGTGTCAGCTCCTTATCACATGACCACATCAAGTGTGCCCCACTATGCCTACTTCAATCAAGTGTGTGAATCCCAACTTGGGTACATTCTTGCCATCACATCAAAAGACACCCAGTGGTTTGGATATGACCAGACCTCAATGTTTTCAACATGCTTGGATCCAAAATTTCCATTTATTAATACTAGCCATACTCAAAGGTTTAGTCATGGGGGACACCCCCCATTCTAATCAGCAAAATTAGTAAATGTTTTTTCTTTTCTTTGATTTTCCAATTTTTTATTTTCTAGTTTTTCACTTTTCAAATTGTTGTTTTTCCCTTTTTATGGGTAATCTCATTGATGAATAAAATACTCATGTGACTTATCAGTTGACGTGTTGTTCTATGCTATCAAGTCTCAAGGGACTAATTATTTGGGTAGTGAGCCCACAAAATCCACCCACCCATTCTATTAATAAGAGGTTCTACTTTGGGTATGATGATATTCTTATCATCATTAAAACTTAAAAGTAACTTTTTATTCATTATTCCCATAGCGAAAAATGATGGACTAAGTGGGAATGGACAGGGTGTAACATCAAGGGGACTTGTGGATTTTCTTTGGTGACATCTATGTGTGTTATCATGCAACTTGGTTGTACTAAAATCCTTGTAGATATAACAAAAAATGGAAGTAAGAGTAATAAAGGCACTCAATAAAGAAACTCAATGTTGTTTTGGAGGGTCCCACTGGAAAGACATGCACCCATGCCTAAAGGTTGGTGGTTTCTCTAGAACACTTTTGGAAAAGATAAATTGCCAAAGTGACTAGACAAAAAAAGGGGGTAACAAATAAAAGAAAAGATAAAAAACGAATGTGCCATAGAGAAATTCCAAATGACTCATCCCTTGGACAAAATGCCAAGTGATTGTACGCCTTGCTATCATGATGCTCTTATGGTTGTTCATCATTGGATAAAATGATGTGATGTCATTAATCAGAGGCATGGACTTGGTCTTGATTTTGGAGTGAAGGGCTAATGATACATTAATCATGCCTCACACTTAGGATTCATTGTGCCCAAGGTCAGTTACCTCATGTCCCAATTTTAGTAGTCCCTTCTATGATTCATTTCACCCCACTATCCAAGTATTTCTAACTTGTGTCTTGTGTGGCATAGAACTCATACATCATCGTAGTGGTATTTAACATGTGTGTGTTTTGTTGCACTAGTGTGGATTGCATTTAACCCTTCTATTACCTAAGGAAATTTTAAGGTGTGGTTACATAAGGGCATGATAGGTAGGAACCTACTTTGGGGAGGACCCACTTGTATAACTTTTTTAATTTGCACTCATTGCAAATCACCACATCATCTTATACCCTCCAAGTACTACATTGCTACATTTATCCTTTCCTTTATCATCATTTCAATTCAAACGTTCCTATGTACCACTATATGTCCTTTTTCCTCACCCTATTCATGAACTTCATTGTAAAATTTTACTTCATTGCGCTTTTGGTGCCTTTCGATCTATTCAACATTATCCTAAATCTTTAAAATTTACCCTACATCCTTCATTCTTGGTCATGAAACTTCGAAAATTTATCAATTTTGCCAATTACCCTATTTCAAAAGGGACACGATATCAGGTACCTAGTATCAGGTTTGAAGATATATCTGGTCCATGCTAATGTATACGCGATAGCGTGTCTATAAAATCTATATATATGGGCCCCCTGCATATGTCAACATCATTTTCCACTATTCATGCGAGGGGAGTTGTAATTTTCTTTCACGAATTCTCACACTCTGAGCACCTATCATTCAAACATCAATATCTTGCTCATTAACACTTTGATTCCTATTTTGATCAACCCTGCTTAAACCTAGAATGTGTAACTTAGTCATGGGAGAATGGTATGCTAGTCATGGGGGAATGGTATGCTCTAAGTTGCACGTAGTTTTTTTCAAAATTCGTTGTTGCCCAAAGGATATCATAGGGGTAAGTGATCTTAAGAAATGATAAGAATTAATGCCAAACTAAATTTTTTTCTTCACCCAAACCATGGAAATTATTTTTTGAGTCACCTGATCAAATAGGGCCTAACATAAACTTTTAGAGGGATTTTCTTAAAAATTTCTAACTCTGAATCACACTAACAAAGAATTAAATTCATTAAAGGTAATGAGTAAGGTATAAATGAAATTTTGTTAAATGGCCTTACTAATAGTTGGTTATGTGTGATTGCAAATGGCCCCTAAATGAGGACAAGGAGGACCCTCTTAGGGTGCATCCAAATGATCAAGGAGAGGTAAAGGCCAAGTGCCTCCGAAGAACATGTAGAGCAAAAGGCACAATCATTCAACATTCATCAAGAACCTCCTGTTACTACATAATCTAGGTATGCCAAAGGTGGAGAAAGCAAGGCACCTGAATAGGGACAATATCTCACGTTGTCTTCACAATGTGTTCAAGTAATTCAGGAAAGGTCCATGTCAGCAGCAGTGATGGTGGAACTCAATTTTTCACTTTTTACCAAATTTGCCCTTGAGTTAGTTAGAGATCAACTTAAGGGGTTTCCACTATGGCATGTTCTCTCAGAGAGTGGCAATTGGTACTTGGGGGAGACATACCAATTTTGGCATAACAAGGAAGAAGGCACCACCATTGATATTAGTGGGATTTCAGTTGACTTCTCTACCAAGGCCATTTCAGAAGTTCTAAATTTTTCGAATACATAGCCCAAGGTTGCTCACCTCTCCACTTGCTCTAATGCTGATACATAGAAAATATGGTTAAAAAGGGCATACAACAAGGAGGATAAAACATATGGAGAGCTCACACTTGAAGAGAGAATTTATTTCAAAATTGACACCTGCCACATTTTCCCAACAAAAGGGTTAAGCAAGATTTCCATCTACGCGGCTAGAGGAAGTGCCATCTTGATGGGCAAGGTTGATGCTAACTTGCCCCATCTATATCTCATAGAAATTTTGAGGTAATTTGAAGAACGTAGGATAGGGAAGTTTGCATTTCCTTTTCCCTGCCTAATCAGGAAGTTATGCCGACATGCTAAAATTCTAGGGTACACCAATGACATCCCCAGAAATGCTCAAACTGCCTCATTTTCCAAATTACTGAAGCCACTAGCACCAAGGAAAGATGATAGTGAGATACTAGAGCCTAAGCACAAGTAGATAGTTGGGCCCACTGCACCTCAAACAACTAGGCCTAGCCAACTTTTAGACATAAGGCCTAGTCAACAACAGGAAGACCAACTGCCACCATCGCTGCAGGACTATCAATTGTCAATGAGCCATCTCAAGGCCATCATTGAATTGATCAGTTGGGGAAGCCGTGATGGGAAAATCTCTTCAAGATCATTAATGATTTTGTACAATCCATAGTCTCCATTGATCACACATGGGGTGAGGTTTCTATTCAAATAGGATGAGGGAAATCACACTGGTCATAACAAATCTCTAAAAATGCTACATCTTTTCATGTGTAATTAGAAATTGGTGAAGGCACCACCGTAGTGGTTATGCAACACTAGGATGTAGTAGGAGCAACAGAAGTGGTCACAGACCACTTAAAAAAATCATTCAATGTCCCTGTTGTGCCATTGGTAGATTTTATAAAAGCATGCAATGCTCAAACCTTAGTCGGTCCCTCAATGACTCCTGCAGATCATGACGATGTTTTGGATTGGTTGCTGCAAATAGGACAAGTAATGATGTTCTTGTTTGACATCCCTCAAGATTTCATAGCAACATAATTAGACCTCATCTCCACAAAAGGAAAGCTGGTCATGGGGGAGGTTAGGGCCGAACATGTAGAGGATGAGTTGAAAAGACTCCAAGAGAAATTCGTCACCCTACAAGCTGCATAGCAAGATCCATCCTAATTCATCCAAACTAGCTAGAGTCATTTCAGATGGAGCAGATAAATAAATTATTAGAAGAGAATAAAAGGGTAGCAGGGGAAAAAGAGAAGGCCGATTGGGATGCTTCAAAGGCACAAGCTCAAATGTATGCACATGCCAAAGCACTCAAGGCCTTACAAGAAGAAAATAAGCACCTTGCTACCAAAAATCTTTGGTTGACCACAATAGAAAAATAGAAGAATGTTCTCAAGGAGAATTTTCAAAAAATGCAAGAACAATTAATAAGGGTCAACTAGGATATGAATCACTTGGCCAAAGAAAACAGAATCCTCTCAATGGAGGAGGTACACGCGATCTATTAGAAGATGACTATTGAAATAAGTGTGTGGTAGAATAAGGCTAAGTGACATGAGAAGCTAAAGAAGAATTTCAGAGATCAGGTGGGAATGTACAAGAAGATTATTAAGGAAGAAATCTATATGTCCAAAGCCCATATCAACACTCTTAATGCTCATAATGTTGACTGGCAGGCCATATTAGATACTTATGCCTTCATCCACTAAGTAGAACTAAAGAGCTAGGACCTATAGATATAGGATCTTACTGAGTACATGGAGTTAGCAAACCTCTGGTATGCCAACTTGGCCATGTTGACAGTAAGACACTCAAGGATAGAATTGGAAAAACAGGTAGTAGCCACCTATGCCAAGTATGAAGCAAAATTTGCAGAACACAAAAAGACACTATAGAAATTAGAGGTAGAAAATTTTGAATTAGAGGTGGTCAAGACCAACTACCAAGGGTAAAAAGATGTCACGGAAGATTTGGCTTGATGGCTCATGGAGTACCGAGAATGTAGGGATAAAGTTAGAGCCTATGAGAAGGAATGACAGTTGTTTGCAGCTTGGTATGTTAAAGCCAATTAGATGTTTCTGTAACTACCATGCCCATGGGAGGTGCCAACTCCATCAAATATTGGAACATCAACATGGATGGCACATGATCCCTAGACCGAAGAAGAAAAGCTTCAGGCACTCCTCCAGAGACATCCATTCCCAAAACTTAGAGCACAAGATAAAGGAAAGAGGCCCATGGAGGAGCCACCACTGCTGGGAACCACATGAGTTCCAAAAATTTTGTCTTTTGTACTTTATGTTTGTGTCCCAATTCTATTTTGTTTAGTTCCACACTACAACATGAAGTAATTCATAGTTAGTCAATAATCCCATGCCTATCCACTATGTAATCAAAGGAACTCATTCTTATTTTGATTATTTGACTCGAGGATGAGTTGTTATTCAGTTGTGGGGGTATGATGAATCATGGTTTGCTAAGCCTCGATATTGGATCCTCGATATCGGTACACGATATTGTAGCTTGGACAACGGTATCGAATACACGACATCATGATTCTTGTGTAGGCCTATAAATATAGAATTCAGGCACACAGGAAGGGAGTTAGTTGGTAAGTCTTTAGGTAGAGTTTTTTTGTCAGTTTTTAGTTTGTTTTCAGTTCTTTTCAAGTGCATGCCTGTAGTGTGATGTTTGTAATTGTATGGAACCTTTGTTCAAGCGGGACGTACTTGGACACGTACACAATTGGTAATAAAGATCAAGATTACTCCATCATTACAGCATTCACTTAGTTTTTAACTATTTAATTTTTGATTATTATTTATTATTTCCTTAGTTAATATTTCTTTATCGTTATTTACTATTCATGTTGTTAATGCAGAATGAGTACGTCTTAATCACAAACATTTAAGTGTAACTACTTGGTAACTTAGTAGCGTATCTAGTGGTGCTCAAGTAATGTGTGCTTGATAATCCCAGAGGTAGTACATGAGGTCCAAGATGCATACATATGATTAAGGATGGATGCTCATCACACTTAAGCTAGTTTATATTTTACTTCATATTGCTTATTAGCTTAATCATGATTATTTTCCACTATCTCTAGGAGTAGCATAGTATTAGAAACCACATCATACACCTCACTCTGGACTAAACCATACATGACAAAGTAAATACTAGTCCAGGTGGGAAGACAGCAAACTACGATCAATGTGTAACTATCTATGTGCCACAATTGGTCCGTCTACGGAGTTCAACCGGATTATGCGTACATGCTTATATTCATATGGTTGAGTGTAGGAGTACCTCACTACTCATCACCTTGTAAAGGTGCTTATTAATCTTTATGAAGTGTTTGGCCTAATGAAGAAACTATTGTTTCTTCCAGTGGTCTATCTCTTGTGTAATCTCTTGAATAAGAAGATAAGTGAGGATGCCATCATACCATTTTGGTTTAGCGAGAACTTGTTCATTTATTGTACTAGCAAAGAGGAGTTCATTAGGAAACTAATGAGAGAGTGGGTTATCATCCTTTTGGTGTTCCATTGTAATCAAAAAAAGTGATCAGCGACCACATTCTCAATCCCCTTTCAACCTACCATTGTAAAATCAAACTCCTATAAGATCACCAGCCACCATATGACATGGGGGCTCACCATTGGTTTATTCATCAAGAAGTGAATGGCACTATGGTTAGTGTGCACAAACACCTTATATCCAAGCACATAGTTCCTAAACTTCTTCAAAGCATACACCATAGCCATAAGCTCTTTCTCCATTGTGGTCTAATTTAACCTGTGCATCCACAATGCTTCGGCTTGAGTAGTGAATGTTATATGAATGTTTTTGATCATCCAATTACATAAGCATAGCTCCCAAGGCATAGTTTGATGCATTCATCACAATGTGAAGTAAATAGGACCAATCAGGTGCTCGTAGAATTGGAGTCTCTACAAGCCTCTCCTTAAGCTTCTAGAATGCCTTTTCGCATTCCTTGGTCCATATGAATGGATCATATTTCTTTGTGAGCTTGACTAATGATTTTGCGATCTTAGAGAAATTCTCTATGAATCATCGGTAGTAGCCAATGTGTTGAAAAAATGATTGGACATCTTTAACGATTTTTAGTTGGTAGGTTATTCCTTGGACTACTCAAATATTTTTAGGATCCACCTCAATCCCTGCTTGAGAAATTCTATGCCCCAACACAATTCCCTCCTAGACCATGAGATGGCTCTTTTGCCAATTGCACCAAAGATTAGTCTCCATGCACCTTTTAAGAACTTGCTTAAGGTGGTCCAGGGCTTGCTTGAATGTAGTGCCATAGGTGAAAAATTCATTCATGAATACTTCCACCCCACTACCAATCTACTACTAAAAATCATGTAGGACCAAGCGTTGGAAAGTTGCAGGGGCATTGCATAGACCAAAGGGCATCTTACGATATGAAAAAGTCCCCTAGGCACTTGTGAATGTTGTTTTGGCCTAATTCTTGGGCACGATTTGAATTTGGTTATAGTCACTATAACCATCTAGAAATCTATAATAGTAATGCCTAGAAATAGTGTCCAAGACCTAGTTTGCAAATGGTAATGAAAAATGATCTTTGAACGTTGCCATGTTCAACAACTTGAAAGCAATATAGACCCATCACTTGTTATATTTCTTTGGTACAATTACAAGTGGGCTAACCCACTCACTATCCACAATTAGATATATGAACCTTACCTTAACAAGTTGTTCAATTTCCTCTTTGATGATTTATTTCAATTTGGTGTTTAGCCACCACTACAATTGCTTCTTTGGCTTCATGGCTAGATCAATATAGATGTG
Source organism: Gnetum montanum (assembly GCA_015680685.1). Taxonomy (NCBI): domain Eukaryota; kingdom Viridiplantae; phylum Streptophyta; class Gnetopsida; order Gnetales; family Gnetaceae; genus Gnetum; species Gnetum montanum. The sequence continues at coordinate 754,402 of MNCI01007394.1, forward strand.
ATGTTGGCATATCCTAAGATCAATCCCTATGAGTTCAGGATATAACCAAGCAAAGGCTATTTTCCATTTGTTGACCACCTTTAACAACATCCTTTTCTACTCAGGTGCAAGATTGACATTCGTTATTGATGAGTGGCGAGGTACCCCTACACTCAACCATACGAAACGAGTGTAGCATGCACGATCTGGTAGAACTCCACAGACTAAATGCCTACACACCCCATTGAACACTTCGGGTTAATCATTCGTTATCTTCCCAAACTTACTTGTAGTTGTCACGGTGTATGGTTAAGTAAGTCCGAGGTATATGATTTTTATAGTCTTTTCTGGTTTTTCTCCTATGCTATCAAGGTGAAGGTTGAGAGAGCTAACTAAGGACTAAGTCTAAATTAACTAGCGTCAGCATCTGTTCCCACTTATCGTACACACCCTGAACTATGCAATCGTGGCTACCAATCACTAATCGTTACTGGGATCACCACGCGTAACACATGTGCTCGAAGTGGTCGTACTGAGGCACCTAACTAGGAGGAAAGGATTGAGAGAATCTATCTAGCCTACGTGTGATGAGCAGCTGATTCCTTAACTAACCATACACATCTTCCATGCACGACTACCACTGGGATTACCAACCATAGATCCTGGATACGCCACTGGGTTACCAAGTAGTCACACGAGATGCTCGTAATCAAGTCGTACTCATACCGCATGCGATGAGCAGCCGATTCCTTGACTAACTGTACACATCCTTAGATGCTCGTAATCAAGTCGTACTCATACCGCATTCTAGGAAAGCAATAAATAACATTTAAATAAAATCCTATTCCATGCACTACAAGGTTTATCCAGCAAGCTCATCTTTATTGCTGTACACAACTTGTGTTTAGGTACAATGTTGCTCGAATAAAGATCCGTTCACTTTAGGACTCTTGTTGTGGGCACATGGAAAAATAATCTCTCTCTGGAGTGATCAAACTGCTAGAGTTTCCCTACTTCTAGATCAGGATGGGAAATAAGGGGAGTGCTACCTCTTATTTATAGATTTGGTGATGGACTATGATATTGCGTACACGATATCGTAGGGGATGATGCGATATCGCGGCGGCCACGATATCACGGCTCATGCAAATCGAATCTCATCATACCCCCATGACTGAATGAAAACTCATCCTCGAGTTCCTTACAATAATATCGGGGAGGTATGGAATTATTGAGGGGAATGGATCTAATGGGATGACATGTGAACGGATCATTATTATAAGACTTGACAAAACTGGTGTTCATGACAACAAGGGTGAACACCTTATTACAATGACATCAGGTCTTATTTGGCAGCTGAGAAAGAGAGAGAGAAAGAAGTGTTGCTACTGCCAACATCAAGATTGCGCCTTCGTTGTCCATCCATATGCATGCCATCGATCTTGCTCCTTACATAGCTACTTCAGTGCTGCTCCATTCCAAGTGTTTGCTCCAAATCCAATCTGTTGTTGTATGATCATCATCTACACACACAACACAATCATATATTAGCAAGGGTAAATGAATCATCATGTAATTAATACCTTGCTTCGGTGTAGGTCCATTGGCTAGGTTGTGGTATGGCTGATATGGATTTGGGAATATATTAATGATGACTACCGAAGGTGTAGGGGTTAGGAAGAAAATCAAAAATTTTGGGGCTAGGAGAAAATTGAAAAAAGCAGGCCCCATACCCCCATGACTAATTGCGAACCTCTGGTAGCGTTAGAATGGAGAAAAAACAGGAGTAAGAAAGATAGACAAAAAGGGACAACTGAAAACATCAGTGAAATGGATGTCAAGATGAAAATGAACAAAATAAAATTAATTGCAAAATGTTAAGGAAAAGAAGTTAACAGATGCTCCAAATAGGAATGTCAGTGGGTCCTTCCCAAAGCAGGCTTATGCCCTTAATGCCTTGACAAACCCACATTCAAAGAGTCCGTAGGCTCTGGGAATGTCATTGGAACAAGAGTTAAAGTCTTAATCGTAAGAATTTACCAAAAAGAAAACAATGCATCAACCAAAATATATACACTAATGATACAACCGGTAATGAGGTGAATAATGGAGAGAAGGATGGAGAGAAGAGAATGGAATGGAATCCCAAGGACAAGTTGGTGTACAGGCCCTTGTGTGTTTTATGATTAATGTGACTTGGCAAGTCTCATTCCAACTCCAGCCTCAAACCAACCACATCCAGTGACTCCGCATCAATGCATTCAGCTAAACCATCCACTTGGATAACAAGAATGCATCCTCCAAGAGCCACCACCATTCCGATGAAACAAAGGAGAGAATGGGAAGCGAGAAGGGCCTTAGTTAGAGGGAACACTTTTGGTTCCATAACCAGTGCTTGTAGCCCAAGTTTATTCGTCTAAGGGGTGTGCTTTGAATTCTCACTTTCTTTGTTGTTTTCTTTTTTGTGTTTTTATGCATGAGAACCACACCATGCAAAGAATTCTTATTTTTATTG
>MNCI01007394.1:761932-827613 GCA_015680685.1 Gnetum montanum
CTCGAATAAAGATCCATTCACTTTAGGACTCCTACTACGGGCACATGGAAAAATAATCTATCTCTGGAGTGATCAAACTACCAGAGTTTCCCTACTTCCAGACCAGGATGGAAAATAAGGGGAGTGCCGGCTCTTATTTATAGATTTGGCGACAAACCGCAATATCGCGTACATGATATTGCAGGGGACGATGCAATATCGCGTACGCGATATCGCGGCTCATGCGAATCACGTCTCATCAGTTATCATTAGCTTATCATTTTTTAGAAATTCATATTCCATGCCAATAGGTAGAGTTTTTAATACTAAGGCCTCCTACTTAAAATTGTTAGGGATTTTCAACTCTCCTCAATTGGTATCATTAGGTTTATCATTAGAGAGTTAGTGATGAACTTCCTCTAGTTCATCCATGTCTTCAACATAGGCACAAGTTAGGCTCTCAGTAGGTTCCATGCAAAGTGTGTTGCTTTCAAAATAAGCTATCAGCCACTAGGTGTCCTATTTATTTATGGTTGTTGTGTACATACACTTTTGGATTTCAGATTTATTTGCATACTATCTACATGTTTTGATTAATGTGCTTTTACTAGCCCAGAGTTTCTGCACATAGTTGCACCTTGCATCACTATATGTTATGCATTAAACTTGCTTCTTTTGGATCTTTCTAAATTTATTTTCCTTGAAAATCTCCAAGGAAAGATCTATGATGCCCATTCATGAATCAATAGTGCTCAACCAAGCCCTTCCCATAATGATTAAGAAGTTCCCCTTGCAATTGTCAACTTTGATCACTAGGAAATTAGTAGGATACAACCACCCATAGACAATGATCACAATCTCCCCCACTAGTCCCAAAGGAATAGTGATGGATTGATCTGCCAATTCTAAATGGATGTTGCTCTTCTTGAGAGGAGGCAGGTTCTAGGCATTGTACATTTCATGGGAAATCATGTTAACACTAGAACCTGATTCAAGAAGAGCCTTGCATGCCTTATTTCCAACAATCTGTAAGTAGATGAGAGGACTTCTAGGATCCACTCTTTTCCTATGAAGGTTTTTAGCCTTGGTTTAATCAAATACAATGTGGGTTAACATGACTGTGCAAATCTTAGGAGGTGTTTGCTTTGAAGGGCTCTCAAAAGGAATGGATGCAGAGGATGAAGGAGACACAGGGTGACCAACTGTATAAGTAGGTGAGGGCTTGGTAGGACTATTGTTTTATAAGAATGGTCTTTTATGAGATTTGGGTTTCACACCACTCAGTTGAGGAGCCAATTATAAGTTAATAGCCCTATTAGCATTACGTTGCTATGGCTATGAAAGAATTTCATCTTACATGGATAAAGCAGGTGATAATTAGGTTGAGGATGGAGGAACATATGTTGAAGGATGAGGAGGATTATAAGGATATTTGGATTTCATTATAGGAGATGGAGAATAATTTCTATAATACTCTGGAAGGTAGTAGTAGTGCTAAAAAGAAGTATGGCTGGAAGAGTCATGTGAAGACATGGGTTGCTAAACATAGTACCCATATGGATCTAGTTTCCTATAAGGGTGTTGCTACCTTGGTAGTGGCATCCCCCATGATTGTGGGTGCTACCACTGATGGTACTGCTTGTATGGTTGTGGTGGAGCTCCACTTGGATAATAAGCCTATTGTTGTTGGTAGAACTTCCTTGGGTTGCCTTAAGGATAAGGCAACCTTTTGGGTGCTTACCTTCATGTCAATCTAGGATTCAAAGCATACACCCAAGATTCCTATAAGTGTGACACAATAAGGAAACATCCCTTAGGATGTTCATATTTGCAAATGTCACACCCACCATCATCATTTGATTCTAACTCCAAAACCTCTTCTACTATAGCAGCTTTACCATTATCCCTTTGGTAGGTACATTCAGCTTCTTTTCTTTTCTTATGATCATGATAACTACCTTGTCCTTTGGATTTTTCTAAGATTTTTAGAGCACTTTGAAATTTTTCATCCAAATATTTCCACATTTTATCAGCTTTAGCTAAATTTTCAAACATAAATTTTTGAATTGGCAAGGTTTTTTCCTACACCACTTCATCAAGTGGTGCCTCCCCATCACTATCATAGAATTGGACCTCCCTTGTCCTGATGGAAGGGTCCTGGTTATACTCCTCAGCACATTCCCATTTTTTCAACTCACCTTCTTCTTTTGCAACTTGCTCAATCAACCTTTGAATCTAATGGACTCTTAGTTCTGACAGTTTCGTTTGGGCATAAACTCCAAGTGATCTCCTCATTTTTGATTGGAGTCCATCTATGATATGGTGGAGCTACTCCTACTAAGAATAACCATGGCCAGGACATGTATGTAAAAGAGAATAATACCTACTCATGGTTGTGTCTAAGGGTTCATGTATTCCTTGTTGCCAACCTTGGATTTTCTTTATCAAATTGGACACTCTGGAGTATGTCTAATATTTTTCATTGAACAACTCAAACATCATACTCCATCTACGAATTGATTCTGGCTCTAAGAAATGGTACCAACTTTTTGCTTCTTTTATGAGTGTCTTGGAAAATAGCTTAAGTTTCTACCAATCATTCTATATGTTCTACAAGGCACAGGCATCTTGAAAGACCTAAAGATGGATTTATGAATCTAAGTTATATCCCCCCTCAAATCCAGGGATATTGTTCATATCCAACCTCTTAATTCTACTATCTTTTACATGCCTGGATGGAATTTTGATTACCTTTATAATGTTCAACATGCTTTGAGTTGCTAACAAACATATGTCACTGGGTGTATGAAATGATACACTGCTAGGGTACCAAGTAATTACACTTAAAGTGCTCACGATTATTCATACTCATTCCGCTTAATGACAAGAATAATAAAGAGCAATAAATGAAAACATTAACTAAGGAAAATAGTAAACATTTAAGTAATTAAAAGCAGTAATAAATCTCAGTGAATGTTATAATGATGAAAGTAATCTTGATCTTTATTGACAGTCATGTAACACATCCAAGTACATCACACTCAAATAAGGATGTCGTATAATCACTTAACATCACATTGTGGGCATGCACTAGAAAACAAGCTAACAAAATTCTAACCACTGTAAAATCTATGAAAAAATTATCTATAATCTATATCCCAACCATGCACCCAAGTGTGGTATTTATAGGCTAGCACAGAAGGGGTGATATTAGATGCCCAACATTGAAGGTTATGCCTCGATATCAAATATTTGATATCGCAACCCTGTAAAACATGACTCATCACTAAGTAGTCTCTTAGTATATGCTATTTGCAGATGATATTGTGTTAGTGGATACAACTTGAAAAAATATTTCTTCTAAAATATAGAACTAGAGATATGCTCTAGAATAAAAAGGCTTTAAAATTAACAAAAGTAAAACAGAATATATGGAATGTAATTTTAATAATAGCATAAGCAGTAGTGAAATAAAAGTGAAAATTCAAGGAAAAAAAGTCCCTCATTGCAAATGACTCTACTACCTAGGATCAATCCATTAATTAGATGGTGAAATTGATAAAGATATAAGAAATAGAATTGAGATTGGATGATTAAGATGGAGACAAACTAGTGCTATTCTATGTGATAAATGAATACCAATAAAATTGAAGGGAAAATTTTACAAGACAACAATTAGGCCTATTATATTATATGGTGTTGAATGTTGGGTAGTACAAAAGAGGCATGAACAAATTAGTATGGTAGAAATGTGAATGCTTCAATGAATGTTGAATGTCATCAAAAAAGATAAACTACATAATACATCTATTAGATGAAGACTTCGAATGGCTTTAGTTTCATATAAGCTACAAGAATAGTAGCTTGGCTATTTTGGACATATGCAAAGAAGATCAAACAATAAGAATATAAACAAAGGTTGCTACATTAGTATTCCAAGGAAGCCACTGAAAGAAAGACCAAAGAAGACATGGTAAAAAACAATTAAAGATGATCTAAAGAAACTGTAAATAAACAAAGATCTAGCTCTTCATAGGGGAAAATGGCAAAAAAGTACTCATGTAGTCAACCCCATTTTGTTGAGACAAGGCTAAGATGATGATTATGATGATAAGGACTTTTTTAACTTTAAATACATGTATAAGTTAATCCTTCCTACATTCCACATTGCATTTACCATGATTTTAAAAAATAAAGGTGTAATAACTACATAACTACATCTTAGCTAACCATAAAATGTAATGCAATGTATTCTCTCTGTAATTCTTGAGAAATCAATTGCAACTGATGATGAATCTAGTATGAATCAAAATATCATATAAAGAAAAAATATGCAAATTATAATTGGTACAATAATATTTATATATTCCTAAAGTAATTTCCTTTTCCATCAAGTACATGTTATAAGAACCTCCACTATCTATAATTAATAAAGAGAACACTTGAATCATATTTACTACATTATCCATAAAAGGAAATGTTGGAAAAAATTTAGATTAGTTTCTCAATAAGACTTACTTTGCTCGCTATTGTGGTGGATTTAAGCAAAGAGAAAATTTAGCTAACATTTTTGAAGTATTGGATATGGATTGTGAAGCATAATTTTAAAAATTGTGCTCTCCCTACAACATAATTTGTCATATTAAATAGAAATTACAAAGAAATCTAATTTAAAATAATTTTCTTTTCATGTATCCTTGTAGATTTTTATATCCTAAATGATGAGCGGTTGAGCTATCCCAATACTCTACCATACAAGTCACAAGTGTCTGCATGTGGCTAGACCATAATGCATGGAAGGACAAAGTAATTATGCTAGTGATTGATGTTAAGTTTGTGATCGTTGTCTTTCCACTTTGAGTTAGTGAAGTTCAAGTGTATGGTTTAACTAATAGTGAGGTACCTGATAGGTTGATGTTGTAGGACTCTTAATACTCCTAATTGTAAACATAATTGGAATGAGATTAAAAATCAAAGTCTAAGTAATCATGAAAATGTAAATCTATTCTATCCTAACAATGATAGGTATTCGTTATTGGTTTACTGCTCACGTCTTGGACTCATGTAGTTATTACTACGATTACCAAGTAGAACTACTATTAAGTGAATTAAGAAATACCACTACTAGGTTACTAGAGAACTACACTTAATGCATAAAACCAATTGTACCCATTTTACTTACTAATAAAGTGTAAAGAAAAGTACTTGAAATGTAAATGATTAACTAGGAAAGCAAGAAAATTATTCAAAGTAAAGCATAAAGAAAACTAAGAAATGCTACAATGATGAGAAACAACTTTCATCTTTATTGCTACACATAAGCTATGTCCAAGTAAATTTTACTCAAATAAAGATGTTGGTCAACTACTTAACACCACACTACAATCATTCACTCTATTGTTAAAACTATGAAAAAAAAACTGCAAAAATTTAGCTAAGGGTTTCAATCAAAAGTTTATCATTTGTGTGTTTAAGTGTTGGTATTTATATAGTTGTAAAGGTTTCAAGACATCATAACAATAATGATGTAGGATGAGCTACGATATCATTGATATGATATCATAGATATGATATTGCAATGATGGAAAAAATGGATTTATCATACCCCCATGACTGACTGGAAACTTATCCTCTAAGTTAAAATAAAATGAGGATAGAGTCCTTTACAAAATGAGGAGGTAAACTTGACTTGACATGACTAACTATTTACATGATTTTTGAATGTTGCATTAGTGTTTTTTACAAAATGACATAGTTAACAATTAACAAGATAAAGAAAATAAAATAAAAATTGAAGTAGCTTGATGTAGTTTTGTATTCCAGGCTGTGGGGGCTCTTCCATCAGCTTTAGAAATTGATAACAATTTAGAAGTACCTGAAGTTTCTCTTCCTCTATCCTTGGATCATGTATCATCCATGCTACTTGGGTAATGTTTGATGGATTTAGTACATCCCATGGGCATGGTAGTTGTGGAAAAATTTAGTTTTTTTCACATATCATGTTGCAAATTATCACCATTCTTTCTCAAAAGCTTTGGCTACCTTTTTGAGTTCTTGGTAGTTACAGATTCTGTGTGCCAAGTTTGCTACAATGTCCTTCAATCCTTGGTAGCTAGCCTTTACAATTTTGAGCTTAGAGTTTGCCACATGTAATTTCTACAATGCATATTTTCTATCAACAAGCTCTTTCTTGTACATTGCATACACTACTACTACATGCTACTCGAGTTCATTACTAGGTCATCCTACTGTCAACATGGTCAAGTTGCTAATCCCATTGATTTTGGACTTTTCCATTTAGATCTCTTTCTCATTTATTTTCTTGTGCATGCCCACATGGTCCCTGAAATGCTTTTTAAGCTTTTCATGTCTCTTGGCCTCATTTTTTCATGCACTTATCTCAATAGATAACTTTCGTTGAATTGTGCAGACCTCTTCCATTGAGAGTGTCCTATTTTCATGGGCCAGTTTGCTCATGTTTTGGTTAACTATGATTTTTTGTTCTTGTAACTAATGAATACTTTCTTCAAGAACATTTTTCTACTTTTCTAAATCTATAAACATTGTGTTATTAGCAACAAGCTTCTTATTCTTCTCTTCCAAGCTGATGAGAGCTTTGGCGTGAAAGTATGTTTGTGCTTCAATGACTGAGGCATTCCACGTTGCCTTCTCTCTCTTTACATAACATGTATATTATGGTAATGAGCTACCTAACTTGATTAGGTCTAGACTATTCAAGCTATTCTGGGGCAAAAAATTATGCAGGATCTCTTACTTATGATTTTAGAGTTGCTAATTCCTCTTGTAATCTTTGCACTTCATTCTTGGTGTGTTTTGCCCTTGTTTCAACCATCACAAGCTTTCCTTTTGTGGTGATCAAGTTAGACTACACTACAGTGATAGCATTAGGGATATCAAATAGATTTTACATGACTTGGCCAGTCTACAATAGTCTATCCAAGAAATCTTCATGTGTAGAAGGAGTCATTGGGATGCTAACTAGCATTTGAGCATTCTTAGCTCTAGAGATATTGGCTAGTGGCATGACAAGGATATTGAATGACTCCTTGATATGATTAGTGATTACTTTGTCTACTTCCGCTGCATCTTGGTGTTGCATAATCATGACTTTGATGCCTTTACTAGTTTCTAGCATGACTTGAAACGATGCAGTATTCCCTAAAATATATTGTGCCTAGTCTTCCTCTCCTCCTACTTGCAATGACGCCTACCCACTCATAGAGTCTATTGAAACTATGGAGCTTACAAAGCTTTCTCTAACTCTGTAAAGATTGGAATCCTCCCTTGCTCCCTAGCTGATTGTATCTATGATTTGATACAGATAGCTCATTGATCATTGGTAGTCCTGTGAAGGTGATGGAGCTTGTTGTTCTAGCCTACCTCTAGTACGTGTTTGACTATTGCATCCTACTTGTTGTTGTTTCCTGGTAGTTGGAATGTTACCGATAGGAGTTGAACCGAAGCTCTCTCAGTGCCTACTGACTTCTCTGGCTGATCTTTCTTTAGTGGCACTAGTTTTGACATCTCTACATAAGAGGTTTTCTAGGCTTTCCATGGAACATTGTTAGTGTAGCCTAGAATCCCTGCTTGTTTACACAACTTCCTTATTAGGCAAGGAAATGACAGTGTTGGTTTCCCTACCTTCTTCTCCTTAAATCATCTTTGAATTTCCAAGAAGATTAGAGATGCAATGTTGACATTGAACTTGCTCATTAGTATTGCACTTCTTTTGGCTACATATGTCAAGCTTTTGTTGAGCCTCTTGGTTGAGAATAGGTCGTAAGTCCTAATCTTGAAATACATCTTTTCTTTGACAGTCATCTCACTATAATCGTTATCTTCTTTACCATAGGTCCTTTGTAGACATAATTTCTTGGCATTTTTATTTGACCTTATGGAGATTTATGTCACATGGGCTCCCTCATTTGGAATGTTAAAGGCTTTAATGATTGCCTTAAAAAAGTATGGAAAAAAGACTCCTTTTATCTTCACTATTGCATTATCTTATTTATTTTTCCAAAATTGATAAATCTCTCCCAAGCACCATTCTATATTGTTGGAAAATGTTGGCCTTAGTGGAGATGCCTAGATTTGCGTTCTTAAAACTTTTGGAGTTTAATTCTATGATGACCATGGACATGATAGAATTTTCTTGAATAACCTATAGACAATAAATAAATAGCATAAGATGTTGTCCTTGTTCAAGTGCTGGTGATGCCTCCACCTCTACTTGTGTTGATTGATGATAGGAGTTTGTTCATGAATGCTAAACAACTAAGCCTTCTACTTAGCATGTTCAGCTTGTGGCACCTATTCTCCCTCTTAGTCTCTTGCATGGCCTCTTAGTCCTTTGCTACTTGGCTATGAAGGTTCTTCAGCTACTGGTCTCTTTGGAGCCATATGTAATCATCAAGAGCATAGGATTACCAAAGTGTTCAAATTGGTTCTTAATGGTTCAGGATCCTTCTTGTACCCTTGGTTTGATCAAGTTCTTAGCTTTTCCTATTAGTTATGATCTTTATTATGATTGAAAAGTTAGAAAAATTTCAAAAAGAAATCCCTAAGTGTTATATCTCTAATTGTTATGACCTTCTACAGTTATTATTTTCTCATTTATTAAGTCCTTAAATATTTGTTATGGTTAATTACAAGGATTAGTTAAGTCCTTTGGCTTAAATTTGATTAATTAGTTATAATATTCTTAATTGTATCTTTATACTTACCCTTATATGATATTCCGGGTGTTAGGAAATTTTGGCTCACTTTGCCTTAGTTATGCATAATAGACTCCCCCATGATTATGTTGAGCACTCTGGGATCAATGGGGTTCAAGAATTTCTCAAATTGGAGTTTTGGTGAAGAAGTTATGGCATCAGGAAGTTTGCTTGCAAGAGCTAAAAAAAATAGAAAAAACTCCTCTTGCTATGAAATGGTAGAATAAAATTTTTTTCTAACTTCTACACCTATATATGATATTGTTATGTACACAATGTTGTTGATATGGCATCGTAGCTTTGATGTCATAGGTCATACGATGTCGCCCTTGAAAAATTTGAAATTTTTGGTAATTTTTTATGGAAAAAATGAGTTAATTGGATGATTTGTAAGAGATAGAAACTATCTAAAGGATTATGGATCATAGATTATTCTTTAAATTCAAAAATTTGGTATTCCAAAGTCATAAGAAAGGAATTTTGAGCAATAAAAGTTTAGGGGGTGTATATGAGATGGATTGAAGATTCTTGATATATGGACGAATGAGAAGACTTTGTGGAAAGTGTTATTTTAGTATTAACATGTTTGGAAAGCACAATATGATGTGGAATTACTTGTCAAGTATGAGCTACAAGAGTTATACAAGTGGATCCGCCCCAAAGCAATCTTTAGCCCTTAGTGCCCTTGTATAACCATGCCTAAAAGTGTTTGTAGGAACTCAAGGAGTTGAATGTAAGACATACCTATCAAGTGAAACACACATGTTAATATCACTAGATTAGAAAGATAATACTATATTATACAAAACCATATAAAGTTATGATTAAATATACAATGAGGTGAAATGGTATGTAGAAGGGATTGCAAAAATCGAGACATGAGGTATCTTATCATAGGAATAAGGAATCCTTGTGTGTGTTGTATGGTTAAAGTAATCATGAGTCTTTTTGTCCAAGATTCAAACCAAGTCCAAACCACTTGTCTAGTGACATCACATTGTTTCATCCCCAAGACTAACAACCACAAGACTACCACTGTTGCAAGGACTATTACCACTGGGCAATGTAGTTTAAGAAAGGAGTTTATCAATAGCAAACTTTTTAATTTTTTTAGATTTCCAAGAAGTTGCCTACCTTTGGGCATGGTTAACATGTCTTTCCAGTGGGATCATCAAAAATTTTTATTTTGTGCTTTTTGTTTTATTTTTACTATGTTGACCTTACCAAAGGACTACTTGCAGGCATGGGTAACATGTCCTTCTAGTGACATGGTAAGGTGGCACTTATTGTACTCTTACTTCCATTTTTTGTTAGAACTCAAAAAAAAATAACACACTCTTATCAACAAGATAGAACTCACAATATCAATATAAGAGAATCCACAAGTCTCCTTGATGTCACACCCTTTTCATTCCCACTTGGTTCTTCACTCTATCCAAGCATAATGATCACAAGTTTATTTTTCGTTTTATTGTGAAAAGAATATCATTATAACCATGATAAGAACCTCATATTGCTGGAAATAAGTGGATGGATATCATGATCTCATTGTATATGTAATCAGTCCTTCATGATCTAATAACATAGGGTAATATTCACCTTATTATAACTACATCTTGATTTTTTCTTTGCACTATAATGGACAATTCAATGAAAATATGTACAAGAAAAATGATTCAATTCATAGAAAAAATGGAAAAATAGAAAAAGAATTTGAAAAATATTAAAGAATATTAAAAGATTAAGAAATCAAAAGATATAAAAAGAATGAAAAGATATCAAAGAATGTGAAAATTGGTAAGAAATGTGAAAAGGTATAACAAGAAATTAGAAATCAAAAAGAATTAGAAAAAAATTAAAAAGCATATATTAATTCGTAAATCAAAATAAGGCATCTCCCCCATGATTGAACTCATGGACGAGTATTCAAAAAATGGACCCTAGATCTCCTAGATCATACACTTTAGGTTTCTTATTTATCATCCTTAGTGATTTAGATTTCTTTTTATTATCCCATGTAACATTGATGATAATTGAATTCTGATCTTCTGAGGACATATATCCCATTGGGCTAGGTGATCTTTTCATTTGAGAAGGTTCAACTATACTTTCTTGTTTATTCCTAAGTTCAAATTTTAAGTCCTCATTTCCCCTATCTATTAGTGTATGATTATAGTTTAGGATTTTCTTTTGTGAGTTTTTAGTTTGGGTCATTTTCTTAGGATAGGAGTTAATAAGTGAGTAAAATAGTTTCATGCATAATTTGGATAGTTTTAGGTTCTCAAATTTTGACCACTAAGTGTCTTTTGGTTTGGTGGCTCATGTTTCATTTTGTTCACACACTTGTTTCTCACATATGTTATGGGCTGGTATAAGGGATGTATTGAAATTTTAAAGTTTTGGTCCACAACTACATCCTTCCTTAGCATCAATAATGCATGGAATTATTTGCTATGTATGGCTCCTTCCTCATCTTCCTTAAATATTTCCACAGATAAATCTCTCATTCCTAACTAAGCATCTATTGTGCTCAGCCATGCTCTCCCCATAATAATAGGAAATTCCTTATTGTCATTCTTCACATTGATCACTAAGAAATCTGTTGGATAAGACCACCCATTAATAGTGGTTGCCACATCTTCTATCTATTCTAAAGGAATGGTGATAGATTGATCCACTAGTTCTAACCTTGTGTTGCATTTTTTTAAGGGTGGAAGGTTTCATTTCTTGTATGTTTCTTTGAATATCAAGTTTGCTCCTAACCCAAAGTCAAGTAGATCCTTGCATGATTCGTAACCTATTATTTGGAGATATATCAAGGGACTTCTTAGATCTATTCTTTTCTAAAGAAGTGCTCCTACCTTTATCTAGTGTGTGACGGTTTGGGTAAGCATGGCAGTCGTGAAGCTTGGATTAGTAGAAGATAGAAGCTTAGTGTTCCTTAGAGGAGTGTGTGTAGATGGGGTTGAAGTAGATGGAATCCCCATTCTTTGAACCCTTTTTGGACTTGTTCTAAAGAACAAACATTTCTTGGATCAAGGTTCATTCATGATTACCTTTTCTTGCATGTTTACTACCCTTATTTCATTCTTTTACTGTAGCTATGACAGTAGCTCCCCTTGCATTACTGGTGATGGCATTGACAATAAAGGATTGGAACGTTGACACTATGGAAAAACTACTAGTTGATATGCATATAAATTAAAATATGTCCTTGGAGTGATAGGTTTATAATACTTAGGTGGATAATAATGAGAAGAAGTGTGAATTGAAGTATTTCTCAAAGAGATTGAATGTTGCACATAATATCTAATTAGTTGTAGGTGCCTGTGTTAATTGGGCCCCATTGACATATTTTTTGATGTGTCGACTAGGCCCTATCAACACAGGGTCTATTCTTTCCTATAAATACACACTCACCAACTACATTTATGGCATCAGTCAATCATAGTGTAGCAAAGCTCTTGTAGTTTTTCCATTTGAAAGTTAGAATATTTTCTCGAGTGCCTGCAACAGGATTCATTAAGTGTACAAATCTTTATTCGAGCATTAGTGTACCTAGGCATGATCGTATGTACAATAATAAAGACGAGCTTCTTGATAAACCTTACAGCATTCTGGATAGTTTAGGTATTTATTCATGCATTCAATGCTTTCAATTTTTTATTTAATATTTTTCAGTAATTGAGCTAATTAAGTAAGATAAGCTAGATAAATTAAATACAGAAGTATTATTGCTTCGAGCATAACATGTATTTTCTTGGTAATCCCAGCAGCGTTATTGCTTGATTCACCTAGTAGCATAGAGCTTGGTAACCCAACAATGGATACATGGGTTTATGACATGTATAAAAAGTGGGACCAGATGCTTCTATTAGAACCAGTTAGAGACTAGTTAGTTAGTTAATTTAGATTAGTCATTAAACTACTTTATCTCTCTCTCTCTCCAAGCATCAAAGAACATAAGACATAAAATGATAAAATCATATGCCTTGATTACACTTAACCATATCTTTATATGTCACAAGTGTAATTGGAAAGACAATGAATGACCTTAGGGCAAGATTCACTTCCTAAAAGACTAGTGCACTGAGAACTATAAAGTCCACAGAATTCAACCAGATCACACGTGAACACTTTCTGATTCATATAGTTGGGCATAGGGGTACCTCGACGCTCATCATTGGCACTTTTTTTGTTGAAATATGTACTATCTAGGATTAGTGAACATTATTAATATCATTGGATGAACCCAAGGTCAACGTCACTTCCACACAACCTATAATTATAAAAGCACACCAATTATTTCATTTGTTCAAAAAGTCTTCTTTTCATAGGCATGAAGATGTCAAACTGTCGATCCCACAAGAGTGCAAAGTGGTATATACTCATCCAACTGAGTATGTACTAGACTTCACCTTCATCCTACATCAAGATGAATAGCTACGATGGCATGATATGGAGAGCAACATTGTAATGGCCCCCGATCGATCTGTGCTAGGGATGCTCTTTCAAACTCTTAAGAAGTTGGACATCACAGATCTTCACTAGGAATATGTTGTAAATGGTTATGACACTTGAGACTACCATCCCATTGAAACACGATGCATGAGATATCAACACCAGGAGAAGCATCATGAGTTTATGAGGGGAAACACTTCACTAACTCCATGTTCCTACTAAATCAAGATGAAAATGTGGATCCTTTCCCTAGGGGTTCTCAACATGAAAATTCTCCACCCTCTATTATTGATGATGAGGGTGTAGCCTTGAACCTGTGATCCACTATTCGTAAACTAGGTTTAGGAAAAAGTGACAATCAAGGCAGGGACTCGAGCAAACCTCATGATGGCAAGGGATCTAAGGATGGTGGTCATAATAAGCGAAGATGTGGTGGAGGACACCACAGTGGTGGTGGCAATCCACCTTCCTTTTCATCCTCTTTATCTAATTTTAGGCTCTAATAGAGGTCATTGGAAAAATAATTGTGATGAAGGTAATCAATGAGACAATAATGATCATAGAGCCCACCAAGAATGAAGGGGTGACAAAAACCATCATTGGTGTCATTGACACAATCATGATGATGAAGCTCTATTAGCAACTCAAAGCATTCTTAACATTGCAAAGGTAGTTAAGATTAAAACTAGGCATGTGAAAGACAGTCAAATTAAGTGCTTAGACATGAACAATGTCCCAAGATTTGAGGGGGGATACAACTCTGATCCGCAGAACCATCTACAAGATTTTCATGATTTATGTGCCTTATAGAACATTGAAAATGACTAACAAAAACTCAAGCTATTCCCCAAGACACTCATTAAGAAAGCTAAAAGTTGGTACTGATCCTTGGAGCTAGAATCCATTCACAGATGGAGTACCATGTTGGAATTATTTAATGACAAATACCAAACGTACTCCAAAGTATCTAATCTGAGAAAGCAAATCCAAGGCTAGAAATAGGAAACACATGAACCCTTGGATGCCATCATGGATAGATATTATTCACTCTTACACTGATTCCCTAGCCATGGTTATTCTTATAGGGAACAACTCTACCACATCATAGATGGGCTCAAAGCAAAAACTAGAAAAACTCTTGGTGTGTATGCCCAAGGGAGATTGTGTGAACTAAGAGCTCATTAGATTCAAAGGCTAATAGAGTAGGTCTTAAAAAAAGAAGGTGAGTTGCGTAAAAGGGAAAATGTAGAAGAGTATAATAGGGATCCTTCCATAAGAAAAAGGAAGGTTCGATTTTGTGATGAGAAGGAGTCATCACTTGATAAAGTGGTGAATAGGGAAACCTTGCCTATCCAAAAATCTATCTTTGATATTTCTACAAAGGTTGGTAAATTATGGAACTCTATGGATGAAAAATTCTAAATTAATATGAAGATTTTTGAAGAATCCAAAGAGCAAAATATTGATCATAACTGCAGGAGGTGGAAAGAAGCTAAAAATGCCTATCAAAGAGGTAAGGGAAAAGCTACTATAGTAGAAGAAGTTGTGGAGATAGACTTCAAAGATGATATTGGTTGTAACATTTATCAATATGAACATCTAAAGGGATGTTTTCCTATGGTGTCACACTTACAAGAGTTTGGGATGTACGCATTAAATCCACAACTAGTAAGGAGGTAAGCACCTAGACGATTGCCTTATCCTCAAGGCAATCCAAGGCAATTCCACTAACATGGACAAGCTTATTATCCAAGTGGAGCTCCACCAAAATCCTGTGAGTAATATCAACAATGAAACCAACCATAATCATGGAGAATGTCATTGTTAAGACAACAATACCCTTATAAGCAACCAAATCCATATGGGTACTATGTTTAGCAACTTGTCTCTCCAAGAAGTTCTATAAGCCACACCTCATTTTAGCATCACTATTACCCTCCAGAGTACCACCGAATACATTCACCATCTACTTGAAGAGAGAACCCATATCCATACCACCCTCTACATTTTTCTGCACATATCCCCCCACCCTTGACCCAGTCACCTCCTACTCCATCCATGTAGGATGAAATTCTTTCATAGCCATAATAATGAAATGCTACAAAAGCTATACATTCACAACCCACCTTCCAACTAGGTGGTTCGGATAATCATTCTAGAAAATGACCCTTCTTCTGATCCAAAAATCCTCCCAAACCCTCACAACTTAATACATATGGTCATTCTGTATCTCGAACACCCTCATCCTCTACATCAAATACATTCGAATATTCTTCAAACCAAGTGCTACCTTAGATCTACATTGTGATGTTAACTCATGTTGTCTCTAATTAGAACAAGGCTAAAAATATTCTCACAAAAAGATCTGACCCAAAAAGTCCTCTCACAGATTGCTAGACATGAACCATGTAAGGCTCTTCTTGATTCTAGTTTTGATGTCAATCTCATCTCTCATGACATGTACAAAGCCTAGAACTTACCACCTCTTAAGAAGAGCAAAATACATTTAAAATTAACAAACTAGTCAATCACTATTCCTTTAGGATTAGTAGAGAACATTGTGACCATAGTTTGTGGGTGGTCCTACCCTATTGATTTTCTAGTGATCAAGGTTGAAAACTATAAAGGTGACTTCCCCATCATTATGAGAAGGGCTTGGTTATGAATAGTAGATGAACATATGAGTATAAGGCACCTCTCCTTGGAAATCTCCAAGGAAAATGAATTTGAACATTTAGAGAAGAAGCACTTTCCATGCATCATGTACAGTGATAATAGGTGCAATTGCATGCAAAAGATCATGTCCATCAAAAGTATATTTATTAAGGTTTGCAATCATTATGCACATCAATAAGATATTCAAAGGTTCCTATACATAGCAACCACAAAATAGGAGGACATCTAGTGGCTAATAGCTAACTCTGACAGCAACACACTATGCATAGAAGCTACTGAGAGCCTGACATGTGCTTATGTTGAAGGCATGGACAAACTTAAGCAAGTTCATTGCAAACTCTCCAATGAAGAAAATGATGATACATGTTGAGGAGAGTTGGAAACCCCTAGAAATTTCAAACAAGAGCCTCTAGAGTTAAAAACTGTGTCGGTTGACATGGAATACGCATTTTTGAACAATGGTAAGCTAGTCATAATCAATGAAAATCTTGCTCCTAAACAAAAAGATAAGCTATTGTAGGTCATCAAAAAGTGACCAACAGCCTTTGCTTAGTCATATCCTAAACTTACAGGAAGTGACCCATGGATATGCAAACATCACATTTACACTGACCCGACCATGAAGCCAAGAAGGCAACCACAAAGACAAATAAACCCCAAATTGAAATAAATCATCAAGAAGGAAATAGAGTAACTCCTCAAGGTTGGGTTTATCTTTCCCATCATAGATAGTAAGTGGGTTAGCCCACTCATAATTGTCCCAAAGAAAGTTGGCAAGTGGTGGATCTACATCAACTTTAGGCTTTTGAATATGGCAACATTTAAAGATCATTCCCCATTGTCATTTGTGAATCATGTGTTGGACACCATATCTAAACATTGCTATTATAACTTCTTAGATGGTTATAATGGCTATAACCAAATGCAAATTGTGCCAAAATATTAGGCCAAGGAAACATTCACAAGTCCCTAGGGACCTTTTTCATACTGTAAGATACCATTTGATCTTTGCAATGCCCTTGCAACATTTCAACACCTGGTCCTTAGTATTTTTTAGCAAAAAATTGGAAGTAGGGTAGAAGTCTTTATGGATGATTGTTTTACCTATGGGAATACATTTGTGCAAGCCCTAGATCACCTTAAGCAAGTATTAAAAAGATGTGTTGAAACAAACCTTAGGCTTAATTGGCAGAAAAGCCATCTAATGGTCCAAGAAGGCATTGTATTGGGGCACCGAATTTCACAAACAAGAATTGAGGTAGACCTGGAGAAGATAGTGGTCATTCAAGAAAAACATACCAACTAGAGGGAGTTAAAGAAGTTTGATCATTCCTTGGATACAATGGCTACTACCAGAAATTCATAGAGAATTTCTCTAAGATTGTAAAGCCATTGGTTAAACTTACAAAGAAATATGCACCATTTGTTTAGACTAAGGAGTGTGAACATGAATTCCAACAGTTGAAGAATAAACTCATAGAAAATCCAATTCTATGGGCACCAGACTAATCCAAACCATTCCAAATAATGATAGATTCATCTAATTATGCCTTGGGAGCTATGCTTATGCAATTGGATGATAAGAAACATCCATAGTATATCACAAGCCGAAGCATTGTGGGTGCACAATTGAATTACACCACAACTGAAAAATAACTGATGGTAGTGGTGTATTCTATTAGCAAGGTTAGGCACTATGTGCTTAGTTATAAAGTATTTGTACACACATATCATAGTGCCATTTACTTCTTAATGAATAAGCCAATGGTGAGCCCCCCATATCATACGGCGGCTCATGATCTTACAGAAATTCAATCTCACAATGGTAGATCGAAAAAGGACTAAGAATGTGGTCACTAACCATCTCTCTCAGCTAAGATAGGATAATAAAGAGAAGAAGAGTCCACTCTCTGATCAATTTCTAGATGAACTTCTCTTTATAGGAGGAATAAATGATCAAGTGCCCATAAAAAAATGGTATGTTAGCATCCTTACTTACCTTCTCATCCAAGAGCTACCACAAGGTCTAGACTTTAGGAAAAAGCAATAGTTTCTTCATCAAGCAAAGTACTTCATGGAAATCAATGGATACCTTTACAAGGTGTGCACCGATGGCTTGGTTCATTGGTGTGTCACTGATGCAGATCAACTATGTGTTCTTCAAGATGCTCATGAAGGCCCTTGTGGAGGCCACTATGCAGGGAGGTGCATGGCCATAAAAAAATTGATAGTAGGATACTATTGACCTACAATCTTTAGGGATGACCACTAGTTTGTTCAATCTTATGAGTGCTATCAAAGAGATGGTGAGATGACTGCACATATGGAGGATCCTCAATAGTGGATTCAACAACTGGAGCCCTTCGACATATGGTGCATAGACTTCATAGGTTCCATCACACCCATGTCCAATGGAAAGGTATATATAATTGTAGTAGTCAACTACTACACAAAATGGGCAGAAGCAATAGCCATTACCAATTGTACATCATCTAATACTACTATATTTGTCCAAAAACATGTTGTAAACAAGTTTGGGATGCCATGCGCATTGATTTTTGATAATGAAGCTCATTTTACAAGTGCCACTTTTAGAAATTTAATGCAACGCCTACGAGTTAAACATAAATTAACAACACCTTATCACCCTCAAGCCAACAATCAAGTAGAGGTAACTAACTAGGAGATTACAAATATCCTAACAAGGACCATAAGCAAATATAAGATAGATTGTAGTACAAAACTCAACGATGTCATTTGGGCCTACTACTCAACATGGAAACTCCTTATTGATGACTCTCCCTACAAGCTAGTCTATGAAAAACTTCCAATGCTCCTAATTCAATCCAAGCTTCATACACTTTCAACAGCCTACAATCTGAATCTTGACCTAAATTTAGCATAAAGAGAGAGATTGATCAACCTTAATGTGCTAGATGAGAACCAATTAGTGGCCCTATCTTTGAATGAAGTGCATAAGGCATTCAATAAGCAACATCATGACCTAAGAATATGAAAAGTAAAACTTCAACTGGGACATAAGGTTCTCTATTGGAATCCGACACCTATACCCCAAACAAACAAAGTTCCAAACATTATGGGAGGAACCTTATATAATTGATCAAAACTTTCCCTCTAGGGCCATGTTAATCTACAAACTTGAGAGCCCAAAGAAAAAGTAGTTGTTCAACATCCAATAAGTGAAACCTTTCCTAGAACCAAGACAAGCTAGTGCAACTACCACATCAACAGATGGACAACCACATTCAATTTTTTGGATCTCCTCCTTCCAACTCAATCTTGGGGGATATAGCCATCCATGCTAACCATCCATATGGCTTCTTAATTTTTGTAATTTTTTTCCATGTTTTTTGATTTTATTAGTTATTTATTTTACAAATTTTTGATTTTCAAATTTTTTCTCCATTTTACACCATTTTTTTCTTTTGCACCATTGTCAGCACATTTGAATCTTTCTTGGATAATTTACACTTTCTTCTATATTTTACTTTATTTGGTTTAAGTATGAATTTTCATTATTTTTGATAATAAAAGTGCTTTATTGTTGCAGGCCACAGTGCCATTGTTGCTATGTACTAATGATGGTTTGTGCTTAATGTTGTCATTATTAATGTCTTGTTTCTATTTTTGAATTATGATGTTTGATGACTATGACATGGTTTATTTTTTCTGGAACAGGCAATGAGTCCATGTCATCCACCCATCCAACAAACTTATGATTTTCCTCGTTCTGCAAGTTTGAGGTCCCTTTCATTAAAGAAACTTTTAATTTATTGATGACCTTGGTAGTTTCCAAAATTAGGAAGGATTCAAAGGTTTTTACATGGTGTGACTTCAAGGGGACTCAATACTCTTTTTACTCTTCAACTTGCTTGAGTGCCTAAGTGTTTTTTCATGGACTTCTTACCATTCCATTCCAACCACTAATAGGAATTCAAATAAAGTCTTTGCATGGTGTGGTTCCCATTCAAAAGAAAAGAAAAAAACAAAGACACAAAAAAACATAATGAGAATTTAAAGCACACCCCTTAGATAAATAAACAGGCTACAAGAACTAGTTATGGGACTAGAACGACATGTTACCCATGCTTGAAGGGACCCTTTAACTAAGGCCCTCTCTCACTTCCTACTTCTCTTTTCTCCTCTTTATGGAATAGTGGTTATTTTGTGGGAGCACTCTTGTGTCTTAAGGGGGTGGATCAGTCTTGGAATGGTGATGCGAAGTCACTAAAAGAGGTTGGTTTTGGTCTAGACTAAGGATGGATCTCCTTAGGTCATTTTAAACACAAACTTCATAAGGAACTTTTTATGACCTCAATTTAAGATTCCATTCCACCCTCTCCATCATCCATCTATGCTGCCACAACTCACCTCACTGCCAGTTTCTATGTTATGCTTGATGTCTTAAATTGATGTGTTCGAATTCTCGGATAGATTCTTCTGGGTTGCTCCTTAACTTTTTAGGATCATTAAATCAATTTTTGGGTCACAGACTCCTTAGTTGATGTTATGTAAGGGCAAAAAGGGCATGTGCCTACTATGGGGAGGACCCACTTGCATATCTCTTGGTTTGGATAATTAAGCCCCTTAGCTTAGACATTGCTACAATCCTATCTTTCACATATTCCATTATGTATTCTGCTCTATGCTCCTTAAAACTTCCATTAAATTAATTCTTTAAAATTTTCTAAATTTTATGAGCTTTAAAACCCTCTTCTACTATTCTCATTATGTTCATGACTTTTTGGGTTTCCATTTGACCCCAATTTCACTCAAAAATTCCTTGTATTTTGGATGTTTAACCAAGTTAACAGAAGCCAATGATAGTCAACAACTACATCGACTAGGCCTAGTCGATACAGCCAACCCCATCGACTGGGCCTCGTCGATTGGGCCCAATTGACATAAGCCAAAAATTCTATAAATACTACTAAGACTTTGTAATTTTTTGATATTTGCTTCATAACATGAGGGGAATTTTTTCCATTTTTCAGAGCCCAAAATCTTTTAGAGCCCATAACTTGCCACTCGTTTGTCCAAATCACTCCATTCTTTGATCTTGCAACTACTAAAGGTAAGATTTTGATCATGAGGGTTGCAAACCTTAAGGTTTCTCATGAGATTTTTTAAAAAAAATTCTAACTTTCCCAAAGGGGATAATGAATAAAACAATATGAAATCATCAATTCTTAAGAGTTAGCCCTTCTAACACCTTTTGGAATGACTTATTAACATTAAAATACAATCTAAATAATGATTAAAATTGATTAAATCAACCATAATCACAACTTAGTCAAGTGTAACTATCCTAAGGAGAGAAGAAATTCCAATTGTTTCGTGTTACACAACAATTGCTAACCCATGATCATGTTGTGACTACAAAAGGCGCCAAGACCAAAATAACCACAAGAGGGAGAACCATCGCAACCAAGGAAGAAACAACCTAAGGCTAGAAGGGGTCAACAAGAACAACCAAAATCAACCCATGCAACAGGACGTCTTCGAGAGAAGCCCAAAGTGGAATCTGTTTGACAAATTCCTAAAGAAAAAGTTGAAACAAAACAATCACAACATGGGGAAGCACCAAGATCCATACCACGGTTGGAAGTCACACTAACACAAGCCTACATTGACACCATCAGGCCTTGTGAAATCCAACGCTCAATTCTCCAAGAACTAAACTTCGGGCCATTTCTAGGACATGCTCTAGTAGAAGTGATAACACAATTGCAAACCTCTTCCATGTGACCAATCATCACTTTTGGTGGGGTACATGGGAGAGTTGTATCTCTTCTAGAATAACAGAAGGGCAGGGTTCATCGTGAAGATCAAGGACATTTAGGTATCCTACTGAACTGATGTTATTGCACAAGTTCTTGGATTTCTTGACACAGGGACACAATTGGTAGAGTTGTCAACAAAAGCTGACCCTAAGGCCAAAAAGGAGTGGACTTGGCAGTGTTACGAGGTCGAATGTAAGGAATTCAGTGCACTCACATGAGCAAAACACATATACTTTAAGATAGTGGCCTATCACCTCAATCCGATGATGAGGCCCAACAAGGTGACTACCTTTTCTACTCAAGCATGCATTGATCTAAGCAGAAGATTTCTAGTGAACCTTCAACAATTAATCTATTTAATGATCAAGAAGTGCTTCAAAGAAAATGAACATGGAAGGAAAACCCTACCTTTTCCATGCCTCATCCAAAAACTTTATATAAGGGTAGGAATCATCCACTATGCAAATGACATAATTAGGCATACTCCCATTACCTCATGGTCTAAAATGATAAAGGATAAGATACTTGTCATGTCTAAAGAAGGGGAGCAGTAGCCATCACCTCCACCACCTACTCAAGAAAAAACATTAGAGGCCCACATAGTCATTGAACACTTGCACAAAATCTGAGAGCAGCACTTGTGTGAGTAGGAGTAGCATGTAGGAATGAATGGTGTGGAACCATCTGTATATCAATCCACAATGAGTCACCTTAATGAGGTGGCTCAGATAATTAGCCAGATGAAAAGAGGTGGACCAATGTTCTCTACCCAATGAATGTAGTTGCCTGCAAGATAGAATCCTAGTGCATGATAGGTGATGATGTCTCTATCTCAACATCATTTATTCCCTAGGAATGTTGCCTCCTTTTCAATGTGCTTGGAGGAGGATGAGGGGATAACTATATTGGTGATGCAGCA
Organism: Gnetum montanum; assembly: GCA_015680685.1. Classification (NCBI taxonomy): domain Eukaryota; kingdom Viridiplantae; phylum Streptophyta; class Gnetopsida; order Gnetales; family Gnetaceae; genus Gnetum; species Gnetum montanum. Next base: position 784,507 of record MNCI01007394.1, read on the forward strand.
TCAAGGGCAAGAGACCACTGCTAAAGTTTTTGCTAACCAAATTGCAGAAGTGCTTACTGCACATGCAGTGTTTGTATCAAACATATCTGCACTTCAAGATGTGCATACATCCATAGGCCCAATTAGCAGAAGATTGAGTGTAGCCCAGCATGAAGAGTTGTTGGACCAACTGGTGGGGACCAAGCAACTAATTTTGGATATCTTCAATTTTCTAAACAACATTACTGTGATCTAGTCGAAGCTACTAGAAGCAAAGGAAAAATGCATCATCTTGGAAGGGAAACTTGAAATGGCTCAAGCACAAAACCAAAGCTTGGCCACAAAAGTTGCTGAGTTACATGCACATTTTGCTGATCCTACACTCCTCAACCTTTCAGTAACTAGAGATGAAGCTTTTCAACAACTTTAGGAATAATTAAAACATGCTGAGGAGGAAATGATGATAGCCATCTTTAATCAATCCATAGTTGAAGCAAAAACCTACTCGGTTCAAAAGGGCTTGATCCAAATGCATCAAGAAAATGAATCATTGACCATTGAAAACCATCACCTACATAATGTTGATGCACAAAAACAAAAAATGCAAGAATTCATTCATCAACAGCAAGAGCAACTCACCAAGGTAAACAAAAACTTAAGGAAATTGGTTGCAAAGAATCAAAATCTATCTATGGAGGAAGTCTGAGCCTTACACTAGAAATCTACCATTAAGATTGCCACCTAGAAAAATGAGGCTCTTAAATTTAAAATATTCAAGAATCACTATAGAGACTAGGTTGGCCTACAAAAGGAAGTGAATGAGAAGCATATTCAAATGACTAAGGCAAAAGTAAACAAGACCCTTCAACAACTCCAATAAGGAAGGTATGGCATCCCATCATCAATGCAATAAATACCTATAACAGAGCAAAGATCCTCCTAAAAGAGTTGTAGATTGAAGAAATGATAGAGTATATGGAATTGTCCAGTCTCCACTATGCAAACTTGGTGAAGATGACTGTCGCATGACCGTAGTCAAAACTTGAGAAGCAAGTGGCCAGCTTGTACTTACTATACAAGGTCGAGTTCAAGCACCATAAGGACATCAAGAAAAAGCTTGAAACAAAGAACGTTAAACTCAAGGTTCTTAGGGCATGATTCACTGATCAATGATTAACTACTAAGAACCTAGCCAAGAGAATGAATGATTACCATGAGCTACAGAACACAATTAGGGCATTCAATATCGAATGCAAGCAATTTGTTTCCTAGTTCATCAATTCCAAGGAGTTATTTTTAGCAATTCACTATCCTTGGGATGTGCCCATTCATACCTGCATTAGCAAAGATATGTTGATAGTGCATGATGCCAAGAGTAAGGAGGAAAAAATGAAAGCATTGTTGGATGCATTTCACCTCCTCCCAGAAGTCATAGCAGCAGCGGGACAACCATGGCCACCTCAACCATCACATGTGTCTGAAGCTGATGAAGGTCCCTCAAAACCTCAAGAGCCACCACTTCCTAAGACTATTTGACCTTCTCCATTGACTTCATGCCATCAAAGTGCCATCCAATTTTGAAGAGTCATGTCATTGTGTTTAATTTTGTGTCATGAACACCATAATTTTTGTAATGTGTTGGTCTGTACACTTGGGTACTTAATTTTATCAAGTCAATTTGTTAAGTCTATCATCAATCAACAATCCCATACCTTTCCAATATTATAAAGAACTCAAGAACAAGTTTTCATTTAGTCATGGAGGTATGATGAGTTGTGGGTGGCCATGTCGATTGGGCCTCATCAACTAGGCCCCGTTGAATGGTTCCCATTGATGCATCATTTCATGCATCGACTAGGCCCCATCGATGTAGGGTCTATTCTTACCTATAAATATGCACTCACCAGCCACATTTATGACATCAATTAGTCATAATGTAGCAAAGCTCTTACAATTTTTCTATTTGAAAGTTAGAATATTTTCCCAAATACCCATAGTAGGAGCCATTGAGTGTACAGATCTTTATTCGAGCATTTTTGTACCTGAGCATGACAATGTGTACGACAATAAAGATGAGCTTCTTAATAAACCTTGCAACATTTTGGATAGTTTAGATATTTATTCATGCATTCAATGCTTTCAGTTATTTATTTAATATTTTTTAGTATTTGAGCTAATTAAGCAAGATAAGCTAGATAAATTAAATACATAAGTACGACTGCTTTGAGCATAACATGTATTCACTTGGTAATCCCAACAACATTATTACTTGGTGCACCTAGTAGTTGACCTATATGGAAAGTGGGAGTAGATGCTTATGTTAGNATCATATGCCTCAATTACACTTAACCATATCTTTGTATGTCACAAGTGTAACTGGGAAGACAATGAATGACCTTAGGGCAAGATTCACTTCCTAGAAGACTACTGCACTCAAAACTATAAATTCCACAGAATTTTACAGATCACGCGTGAATGCTTTGTGATTTGTATGGTTGGGTGGAGGGGTATCTCGCCACTCATCAATATCCATAAGGATCTGGTTACCGATATGAATATTATTTCCTTGGCGGTGGCATTGCCCAAGCTTGTGGTTATTGCCACTATTGCAAGTATTGCTCCTATGATTGAGGGTAGGCTTTGCTTGGGCAATAAGTTGGCTAGAAGGGCTATTGCAAATTACCTTGAGGGTAAGGTAACCACCTTAGCATCTACTTTTTAACAAATCTTGGGTTAAGTGCATATGTCCCAAACTCTTGCAAGAGGACCATAATAGGGCAACACCCCTTAGGATGTTCATACTACCATACATTGTATCCTTCCTCATCTTCTGAACTAGACTCAGTACACTTCTCAATTAAAGTAGCTTTTTCTTTTTGCTTATAACCTTCTCATTCATAGTCTCTTTTCTTCTTCCTATCCTTGACTTTATTGAGTGCTTTTTCAATTATTCTTCTTTTTTTACTATCTTGAGGGCTGTAATGAACTTCTCATCCACCAAGTTCCACATGTTCTCTACCTTTATTGCTATATCATTGACAAATTTTTGGATAAGTAGAGTTTTCTTATGAACCACATCTTCCAAGGTTTCTTCTTCTTGCTTGTTGCACATTCATACATCTCACTTTCTAATTAATATATCTCGACTATACTCTTTAGCTGATCTTCTCTTTTTCAACTCATCTTCCTCTTTCGCCACTTGGTCTATTAACCTCTGAATCTGATGGGTGGTCATCTCTGATAGTCTTCCTTGGACGTAGACCCCAATTGTTTCTCTGGTTTTATTCCTTAACCCATTGACAATGTGCCTAAGTTGTTCCCTTTACAAGAATCCATGTCCTAGGCATCTATGTAGAAAATAATAGTATTTGCCCATTTTTGCATCAAAGGATTCATGTGTCCCTTACTTCCATTCCTAGATTTTATTTTTGAGGTTTGACACTCTTAAATAAGTTTGATATTTTTCATTAAAAAGTTTGAGCATGGTACTCCATCTTCTGATTAATTCTTGTTCCAATGATCTGTACCAACCCTATACCTCTTTGATGAGTGTCCTATGAAACAACTTGAGCTTTTACCAATTACTTTTGATATTCTAGAGGACACTAGCATAATGGAATGCTTGAAGGTACTATTGTGAATCTACATGATATCCACCTTCAAATTTAGGAATGTTATTCATATCTAGTCACTTGATGTGGTTTTCCCTGATGTGCCTGGTTGGAATATATATTGCTTCCCTAATATTGATTATGCTACAAGTGGCTAGTAGGGCATCTTCATAGCTATCAAGTTTGTAAGCTCTATTGTAGTAGTAACCCCTTCAATGCTCATAATTCTCTCTACTCTCATGCTTGTTTCTATCCCTTCATCTTTCATAATCATTCTTCACATCATCAAGACACCTTCTTCTATATCCTCCCTCTCATAATCTCTTCATCACTCTCTATCATGATCTCTTAATCTACATTCCTGCCTATTAGAATCCATAGATGAATGCAAGGAGGAAGATGAAGTAGTCAGAGAATGGTATTAGCTAGTTCTCATTTTGTGACTTTTTGATTCATCCTCTTTTGGTTCTACAGAAGCTCTAGGCCTTGAGCTCTTGTTGGGTCTAAAGTCTCTTATACTCCTTGCAAGGTCTTTTGCCAAAGTTGACTTTAGCTTAATATTGACAAGGTCTTCAATATGTATTACCTATGTGTGGGAGTGAGATCCATGAGTTTGATAAAACTTTTTAGCTTGAAGCAAATCATCTTTTATTTCTTCTAGAAAAACTATTTGAGGTACCTTCTTTCCTTTGTCACATTCATGCTAGGCTTCCATGATGGCATCCCTTCTTGTCTAAGACTTCATTAACTAGTATGGCCTTGTCATATTCTTTGTGACTTGATAGCTCTCTTGTTCATGACTTAGGTTGGTCTTCATGAGGATTGCTTAAAACATCAATGTAATGGAATGTTTTGGTGGCTACACTATGTTTCCCTACAAGTCTCTCCATCTAAGTTGCTCATCATCATGAAGAATGAATGTAAAATTAGGATAGTGTGAAGTAGTATGAGCATAGGTAATCCTTGTCTACATCAATGCACTCCAAATTTCTTCATCACGTGTTCTGTCATGATTGCTTTGAACTTCTTTGGTAGGTGATTTTTCTTTAAGTATTGAAGCCATGTTAAGTGTTTGACACTTAGTTATGTATGTGTGTATTAGGATTGATTAATAATGTAAAGGATACACTTTTGGATTGAAACAACAAACTTATAAGATCAACTACTTAGAACACATTGACACATCCATGGCAACAACACCAATGATGAGTAGTTGAGCTATTCCAACACTCTACTGTAAAATTCATGAGTATTTGTGCACACCCAGATCATAATCCATGGATGGAAAATGTAATTATGCTAGTAATTGATGTTAAGTTCATGATCGTTATCTTCCCACTTCGAGTTAGTGAAGTTCAAGTGTATGGTTTAACTCTCAGTGAGGTACATGATAGGTTGATGTTGTAGGACTCTTAATACTCCTAATCCCAAACATAATTAGAATGAGATTAAAAATCTAAGTCTAAGTGATCATAGAAATTTAAGTCTCTTCTATCCTAACAATGATAGTTATCTATTCCTAGTTTACTGATCATGTCTTGGACTCATGTAGTTATTACTGGGATTACCAAGTGGAATTACTATTGAGTGAATCAAGCAATACTACTATTGGATTACCAAATAACTACTCTTAATACTTAAAACCAATCATACCCATTCCACTTACTAAGAACATGTAAAGAAAAATACTTGAAATGTAAATGATTTACTAGGAAAATAATAAAATTATTCTAAGTAAATCATAAAGAAAACTAAGGAATGCTGCAATGATGAGAAACATCTTCAATCTTTATTGGCACATATAAAATGTGTCCAAGTACAATTTACTAGAATAAATATGTCAGTCAATTACTTAACACCACACCGTGAGCATTCACTCTATTGCTAAAACTACAAAAACAAACTGCAAGAATATAGCTAAGGGTTGGAATCAAAATTTGTTGTTTGTGTGCCCAATTGTTGGTATTTGTAGGGCTGGATAGGTCACCAGACATCACATCAATGATGATGTAAGATGAGTTACGATATCATAAATACGATATCACAATGGTGGAAAAAATGGATTTATCACTCAACAATATAACAATAGAAACTAACATTTCTATTCTTTTAACAAAATAATTAAAAATAAAAACACTCTATAAAATTACCAAAACTTGCAAAAAGAGAAAAAGTTGATTACAATACGAATTAATAAAAGTAATATGACTACCATCATTTTCATTATTGACATTCATCAACATTACCATTTACTATTTATGTAATGATTCAATTTATCTCTCCATTCACATGATAACATTTATGTCCACTCAAATCTAAATATTTAAACTTAAACTGTATTTTTAATTATGAATCAAAGCCTATGGATCTATTTAAATAGTTTGATTTCAACAATCTTCTTACATAATTTTGATTGTAAGGCCAACAACCAATCGAGTAGACTTTGTCATGAAAAATAAATAATTACATCATAATGCTAGAACAAGAGATAACTTGATGAAAAATGGGTACCCCCTATGCCCAACCATATGAATCACAAGTGTTCACATTCAATCCAATTCAATTCTGTGGATGGAACTAGTGTGGTATCTAAATTGATAAGCATTAGTCACAAGTCATTGTCTTCTCACTTGGACTAGTGCTAGCTTTATAATGTATGGTTTAGTCCAAAGTAAGGCATATGATTATGATGTTGTTGGGGCCTTAAATTAACCATAATAATAACATAGAAATTCATTATTTAATCTAATTAATAACAAGAAAATAAATTCTAAGTTAGCCTAAGGATGATGAGTGTCTGTTCCCAGCTTGCCATACACGTCCTAAACTCATGTAGTCATTGCTAGGATTACCAAGTGTTATGCTACTAAGCGAACCAAGCAATAACGCTGCTAGGATTACCAAGCAAATACATGTTTACACTCAAAACTCGTTACGCTCATTCCACCCATTAATTAATGTGCATGGAAATGTAAATACTAACTACATACATCAAAAGTAAACTGCATTAAAAGTAAATCTATTCTAAGTTAAAGTGATGCAATGAATATGAATCAATCTCAATCTTATTATTGTTCATGGAATGTGTCCAAGTACAATGCCACTCGAATAAGACATTGTACAATTAACTTAAATCTACACTGCGAGCATTTACTGACCATTCTCTAGGATTACAGAATAAAACTACAAGAATTTGGCTACACTACTAACCAAATGGTGTCAAACACACAACGGGTGCTCACATATTTATAGGAAAATATAGGCATTGTGTCAACAAAGATGTGTTAATGCATTTAGCTATGTCAACGGGGCTTTGTTGATAAGGCTTCATTGACAAGGATGCGTTGACAAGGATGCATCAACGAGGCTACATTAATACATCTAAGATGCATTGCCCATTAATGCATCAACGCATCTTCATCCACACATATGCATTGATGCATCTAAGATGTATTGACAAAGCTACTCAACATATCATGCCTCATCATACCCCTAGGAATAAGTAAAAACTCATCCTCAAGTTATATATAAACGGAAAACGTTTCATTACAAAAATTATGGGATGACCAAGACTAGATTGGCTACCATTACAACATTAGAGTGTCATGTTACAAAATTTTATTCGAGTGGATGTATTACAAAATGACAAAAAGACTACATAAGCATCAAAGTTTGTAAAATTGCAAAGGTCTTCAAAAATATGCTGAAGATGAATCATCATGTTGTTACTAGCGATGGCGGACTTTCCAACCTTAATTATTATTATGTTCATGCTTCTCTTTTCATGTAGAATATTCTTGAAGGATGGATTGAAATTTCTTCTCATCATCCCATGAATCGAACTAGCATGTGATGTTTAAGCTTTAATCCCTATATGTGCTATGATTTGTCCATGGGCATAGCCCCCATTATTCTCCTCTTGGCCTCATTTCCTTTGCTTTTATAAGACCTTCAACCCTAGGGATTATGTTTGGCATAATCTAAAATCACCAAAGGATCAACATTAGTTTTGATAATTTTTCACTAATGATTAACCCTTTCTAAATCCTTAGTTAGCTCAAAATTTGAAAAAAAAAAAATTAGCATGTAAGCTCAAAATGATTTCATAATTATGTTTCCCAAGGCTCTAAGGTAACTAAAATCATCAAGTTGTTCAAGTTATTTTGATTATTTTTGCTATTAGTTACCATAATGCTTGAAAATGGGGTGTTAAAAAAATTCCAAAAAGTACATCCCCCCCTCCCTACAAAAATTAAAACCAAAGGTCCAATTCACAAGATGGGCAAGAAATTTTGAATTCAGAGGAAATTTCAACATAAAAGCATTAAAGATAACTCAAAATAGATAAAAAGTTGATCACAAAATCATGCATAAATTCAAAGAAGTTGTCAATGATGTTCTTGAAGATGTGAGGATTGGTTCAAAGCCATGATCAAAAAAAGTTACACAAGTGGGTCCTCCCTAAAGCAAGCTCCTGCCATAATGCCCTTGCATAACCACTTCTATAGATGTTTGTGGGCACCTTAGGAGTTAAATGTAGATCATGCCTTTATTTTAAACAATACACAACTGCCTTGGTTAGGATCCTGCACTATACTATACAAAATCATTAGGCCCATAATTACATGCAATAGTGAGGTGAATAATGGGATGATAAGGGATTGCAGAGATTAGGATGTAAGGTACTTAACCATGTTTGCAATAGGTTCTTGTATTAATTGTGATTAAGATTATCATCATACCTATTCATCCAAGCTTTAAACCAAGTCCAGACCATTAACAATGGCCTTGCATTGATGTGTTCCTTCTTACCAACCATCATGAGTCCATAACAACCACAAAGAACAAACATCACTTCAAAAAGAGAAAAAGGAAGGAAGGAAGGACCTTATTTCGAGGAGTACCTTCAGGCATGGGTAACATGTCTTTTCAGCCCCATAACCAATGTTTGTAGCCCATTATTATATCTAAGGGATGTGCTTTGAATTTCTATTGTTTTTTTCTTTTTCTTTCTTTTTTTTTCTCTTTTATTTTTCTTCTCTTCATTTTTTAAATATTTTTTTGGAAACCACACCATGCAAAGACATGCTTTCTATTTATTGAACAACGATAGGAGTGATGATATCTTCCATGAGGAGTCATAGGCCCAAGAAGGAAGTCAAAAAGAGAACCCAACAAATCCCCTTGAGGTCACACCCTTTGTCATTCCCACTTGGTCTTTTCCCCCTTACTTCAAGGTACAATGATCATTAGTTAATTTTAGTTTCATGTAAGAAGAACCATATTGCTTTCATGATAAAGACCTTTTATTTAGAGGATTGGAGGGATGGATGATGTGGTCTCATTGCTTCACACAATTATTTACCCAATCATCTTGATAGCATAAGACAAAAACCCAACACATGATGTCAACTTCTGCATCATTGATGAGCGATGAGTAGATCCTACGACCAACTATACAAATTAGTAAGCATTCACATGCGTTCCAGTTAAATTTCATGGACTTATGGCCTTCTAAGTACACTGGTTTCTAAGAAGTAAAACTAATCGTTGCAATCATTGTCTTCCTAATTACACTTAGGAAATGCAAAGGTATGGTTAAGTGAAACTAAGGTATATGATTTTTACCATTTTTATGTTTTAGGTTCTAAGTTGCCTAAGAATAAAGAATAAAGAATGAAAGGTATTTAATTGCTAATTTAATCTAACAAGGTACACCTAACTAATCCTAATATAAGCATTTGTTCCCACTTGTCGTACACATCCTAAACATGTTTAACGCTATTGGGTTACCAAACGTCAAGTATTACTGGGATTACCAAGTGCCAAGCATATGCTTGAAATGGTCGTACTTATGTATTAATTAATCACTATTTAATTTAGCTTAGTCTAGCTTAATTAGTTACTTAAAACATTAAAGGAAATTGCTTAAAATATTAAATGCATAAACAAAATAATTAATGTATTTCAAAGTGCTACAAGGTTTATTAGAAAGCTTGTCTTTATTACCACACACACTGCAGTGCTCAGGTAGAACAGTGCTTGAATAAAGATCTGTACACTCTTTGACTCCTACTACGAAGCACTTAGAAAAATATTCTAACCTCTGAATGACAAAACTACAAGATCTTCACTACAACTATGAGACTTATTGCCATAAATGCAACTGGTAAGCATGTATTTATAGGAAAAACAAAGAGCCCCATCGATGGGTACGCATCAATGGGTCAAACCTTTGTCAATGGAATCATGTCGACAAAATCCCATCAATGTGACCAACCAAACAACTCATCAATCATGGCTAACAATATTAACAAAAATATAGTAGACATTTATAAAACATAAAGGAAATGACTCAATAAAAGAGAAAATTATAAAGAAAAGAAAAATAACAAGAAATGGAAAACATATTAAGAATTGAAATTTTTTTAAAAAAATAGGAAAAGGATAAAAAAGTGTTAATACTTTGAACTTTTGGCCCACAACTGCATCCTTTATCATTATTAGTAATGCATGGAATTTTTTGTCTCTCTACAGTGGTAGATTCATCTTTATGTTTTGTGTTGGAGTGGTAATGGTTGTTGGCTTTTGCATAGGATTAGGAGACATTATTTCTGTGAGGAAAGGGGTTGCACCAAATTGTCCTTATGTTGAGTTTTGATGAGCTAGTAGGTCTACTAGTTTTATTCATATGTGTGGAAACTATCCTAAAGAAAGGACATTTCTGAGACTTTTGCTGAGATCTACTAACATTATCATTCACTTGTATGTTCATAGTACAAGTGGCATTCTTCTATTGAGGTTGTGGTGCCAATCCTTCTTGCATTATTGATGGTGACATATGAAGGGAAGTATGACAGTGTTGAGGATGTGACATATGATGAGAGGTGTGGGATGGTGATCTCACAAGAGATGTTAGGGGTTGATGATATTCAAGAGAGTAGTAGTAGTGATTTGAGGTAGAGAAAGTAGAACCATTTGGAGAAACAGGTTGTTGAACATAGTATCCATAAGAGTCCAACTAGCAATAAGGGTATTGTTGGTTTGTTGATGGCATCCCCCATGACTGTGGGTTTTGCCATTATGGTTGATAGTAGTTTTGAGGTTGATAAGAAGTCCCACTAGGATAGTACTATTGATTATAAGACTGTTTACAATTACCTTGTGGGTAAGGCAATCTCCTAGGCATATCCTCTACGAATTTAAAATTTAAAGAAAAAGCCCCAAACTCTTGTAGATATAACATAACTAGGCAATATCCCTTTAGATGTTCATATTGGTAGATGTTACATCCATCCTCTTTTGTATCTAAGTCGAAAACCTCTTCTACTACAACTATTTTCCTTTTTTGATGATAAGTGTCCTTACCTATTTCCTTGTTCTTTTTCCTCTTCCTGTTTTGATCACTTAATCTTTTTTGCTTTACCTTTTCCTCTATAATTTTTAAGTTAGTTGTAAATTTTTCATTTATCAACTTCTACATCTTATCTACCCTTAGTTCAATCTCAGTAATAGACTTTTGTATTGGCAAGGTTTTATGTGAAATCAACTCATCAACAGCTGCCTCTTCTATTTGATCATAAATATGGACCTCTTTTTCGTACAGAGTTGGATCCCAATTATATTCCTCTACACTCTCTCTTTTACATAGCTTTGCTTTTTATTTTGCTACTTGTTCAACTAGCCTTTGTATTTGATGAACTTTCAATTCTAATAATCATCCTTGGGCATAGATCCCAAGGTTCTCCCTCGTTTTGTTACGAAGCCCATCTATAATGTGGAGAAGCTAGTCTTTTGAGAAAAACAATGGCCTAGACATCTATGTAGTAGAAAATAGTATCTGTCCAAGGTTACATCCAAGGATTCATGGTTTTTTTGCTTCCACCCTTGGATTTGCTTTCTTAGATTGGACACTTTTCATAGGTTTGGTATTTTTTGTTGAAAAGCTTAATCATTGTGGACCACCAGTGGATTGAATCTAGTTCCAACGATCTATACCAACTTTCAGCTTCTTCTATTAGTGTCCTAGCAAAGAGCTTAAGCTTTTGCCACCTACTTTCAACATTTTGGAAGGCACAAGCATCATGGAAGGCTTGTAAATGATGTTGTGGATCGGAATTATAGCCTCCCTTAAATTTAGGAATGTTATTAATATCAAGCCATTTGATGCAACTTTTTCTTTGATGCCTGTGAGGTATTTGAACTACCTCCCTAATTTGTATCATGCTCCTAGTAGCCAACAAAGGTTCATCTTCATCAGACATGTCATGGTGATAATCTCTATTTCTTTTTTCTTTTTTCTTTTTTTTTTATAGTGATGATCTCGTCTATGCTCACTTTAATCTTGTTCATCTTGCCTTTGTGTTCTATTTCTATCTTCATCTTGATCCTTTAGTGTATCACTATCTCTATATCTATGTTCATCTTTGTCAAAACTAAACATTGAAGAGAAAAAGGAAGATGGTGAACTAGAAGAATCGCCATGGCTCCTATATCTCCCCCTCAAGTCCCTTGATTTATCTCTTCTAGGTTTGGAGAAAGCCTTAGCCCTTAAGGCCCTCTTTATTTAAGGACTTAATCCATCTCCTCTAGGATTGTCTACATTAGTTGAACGTAGTCTTTGAATGTAGTAAGGGTCTAAATGAGCATATGAGATCCCTGTGTTTAGTGATTTACTCCAATTCTCTTCAATATAGATCCTACCATTTTTCCTACTAGTGTTCTCATCATGTGATGGATTATCAACTCTATGTGAAGAATACATGTTTTTAATTAATAATGTGTGTGACTTAAAATATTAATTTTTCATAAAACATAAGTCATTAATGCCTTTACAATGATCGTTTGTAATATAACTAAGGATGTGAATATCAAATAGGCCAAAGTAACCTCTCTCCAATGATGGGATCTTTGATTAGAGTTTTGGCATGTTTGAGAGTATTTTGGGGTTATTTTGATGACTTTAGGGTGTTTTGAGAGCTATGGGGACTTGTTTGAAGGTGTTTAGAGGTTCTAGGCCTCAAAACAAGCATCTTTGTATTCTGGTCTTGCAGAGGAGACGTCCCATTTGTAAGTGAGATGTCTCATCTGTGTTGTAGACATCTCTGCTGAGACGTCCCACATGATTTGAAGACATCTACTCTAAAACCTCTACACTCGGGAAAAACGTCTCCTATTTTTCATAGACATCTCCCATGAATTTTAATAGACATCAAATTGAATGATAAATTGGATGGAACATAAACAAATAGGGGGAAAAGATATAAATAGACTCCTTGGGCCTTCAATTTGATGAAGAGATTCTACAGAAAGAAAAAGAGTCTAAAAAGAGCCTAGAGAGAGAAAAGATAGTGTATGGAGTTGAGAGAAGAGTCAAAGGAGAGATAGAATCTTGGCAAAGTGCCTTGATGATCATCCTTGTGAGTGTGTGACTGCTTTGATTAAGTGTGTGAGAGTTGGATTGAATCTCTTGTCTGTCCTTGGAAATTGTGCTGCTTTTCATATGTAAATTCTCCATTTGAACAAAAATAAAGCTTTCATTTTCTTTTCTTGTTCAAATTTTCTATTTTGCGACTCTGAGAGAGCTTAGATTGTGGAATTCATGGAAGCTCTTCATCAACTAATTTAGATAACTGGCACCATTCTCGGCAACGGCACTAATGATGAGCACCAAGTAGCCCCTACGCCCAACCATACGAATCACAAGTGTTCACATGCAATCTAGTCAAATTTCGTGAATAGAACTAGTGTGGTATCTATATTGTTAAGCATTGATTACAGGTCACTATCTTACTTGAACTAGTGGTAGCTTTATAACGTATGTTTTAGTCCAAAGTGAGACATATGATTATGATGTTTTTGGGACCTTAAACTAACCTTAACAGTAATATAGAAATTAATTATTAATCTAATTAATAACAAAAAGATAAATTCTAAGCTAGCGTAAAGGTATGATGGTTCATTTCCAACTTGTTGTACACGTCTTGAACTCACTTATTCACTACTAGGACTACCAAGTGTTATGCTATTGGACAAACTAAGCAATAACGTTGCTGGGATTACCAAGCGAATACATATTTACGCTTGAAACTGGTTGAGCTCATTGCACCAATTGATTAATGTGCATGAAAATGTAAATATTAACTAGGTACATCAAAAATAAATTGCATTAAAAGTAAATCTATTCTAAGTCAAAATGTTGCAATGAATATGAATCAATCTCGATCTTATTGTTATTCATGGAATGTGTCCAAGTACAATGCTACTCAAATAAGCCGTTGTACAGCTACCTCAAATCCACACTATGAGCACTCATTGATTGTTCTCTAGGATTATAGAATAAAACTGCAAAAGTTCATATACACTATTGACCAAATTGTGCCAAGTACACAAGTGTTTGCATATTTATAAGCAAATACAAGCATTGTGTTGATGAGGATGCATTGACAACGCTTTGTCGAGGAGGATGCATTAACGAGGCTACGTGAATGCATCTAAGATGCATTGCCTGTTAATGCATCAACCCATTTCATCCATACATATGTATCAATGCATCGACGAGCCCCATCGATGAAGTTGTATGACATATCACATCTCATCATAACTTTTACGTAGAAATTATTATTTTGGCTAGACATTTACGCAAAAATGTTGCAATGAATATGAATCAATCTTCATCTTATTGTTATTCATGGAATGTGTCCAAGTACAATACCACTCAAATAAGCCATTGTACAACTGACTCAAATCCACACTAAGTACTTATTGAATGTTTTCTAGGATTATAAAATAAAACTGCAAAAGTTTGTATACACTACTGACCAAATGATGCCAAATACACAAATGCTTGCATATTTATAGGCAAATACAAGCATTGTGTTGATCAAGATGCATTAATGCATTTAAATACATCGATGGGGATGCATTGACAAGGCTTCGTTGAGGAGGATGCATTGACAAGGCTACATAAACACATCTAAGATGCATTGCCAGTTAATGCATCAACCCATTTCATCCATACATATGTATCAATGCATTGATAAGCCCTATTGATGTCGATGAAGCTGCACGACATATCACGTCTCATCATAACTTTTACGCAGAAATTATTATTTTGGCTAGACTTTGTCACTGAAAATAAATATTATCATCATAAGGTTGGGATCATCGGAATTATTACAAGATAATGAATATTCATTTTGGATGTTTTTTAACATAAAAATTAATTCACAATGAATCAATTCTAAGATTTCATTCATTTGAAAATGAAAGAAAAAAGATTCTCAACTAAATCATAGATATATATCATAAATACATGGCTAAATTAATTTAAAACATGATACAATTCATTTTATATAAAGTTGAAGATGGTAAAGAATAACATTGTAGAGATCTGTTTGGTACATAAAGCTCGTCCAAAAGCAACTGCCTTTCAAAAAAAAAAAAACTATGATCCATGAACTCACATTCAAAATGCTAATATTTATGATGGTCTCTGATGATACTTTCTGGTTTTAAAAATTGCCATGGAAACAATTTTCACAAGGTAAATAGATTGATACACAATCATTTATTAAGAAATACCCCGCTTAGCTTCATCGTAAACCTTCTCAGGTATATGTTTTCTGAATCATATTTGTAGCAATTAAAGGATCGAATTGCGATAAACGTCTTAGCCTCGAAGCAAAGAAATCTAGTGTCTATTGAATAAAATAATTAATAAACCAATGAAAATATGAAGAAATAGCTTTAAAGTCCCCGACCATAAAATTAGAAAAAGCCCTGCACAGAACCTGGTATCCGTTTCGTCTAAAATAATCTCCTATTAACAGGCAAGCATAGAACTGTAAACATAAGTTCCTAAGAATCTAAACTATTAATTAGAAAGAAATTTGAAAATGATAAAACTGTTCGATTTATCGAGCCGCATTCTACACCCTGCCCATCATGTTATACCACCAAAGTGCTTGCCTGAACACATTTCGCTGAACAAATTCTATAGATTAGATTGAATCGGGAGCACATTTTATCATTGGGATAAAATCCCAGAACAGAATTCATACCAAAATTAGCCAAAATTTCCAAAATCCGTAACAAAATGTACCGTAACTTACCACTGTACGCTAAACATGTTTAAAAAATTGTATTCCTGAGCAAACCTCATTTTAAGAGGAAGGCTTTTGACAAGCACTGAAAAGCTGCCAACTAATTAGGGCCATCACTAAAGATGAAAAAATTTCAAAACCAACGACTTTAGGAAAGTCCCATCCAATTCCTCTCCTTAAATAACTGCAATGCCACATAGCATCAGAATTTTTAATCTGTGCCATAGGAACGCATTTTATAATTCACGAAAACTACCATACAAAAACATGCATTTATTTATTAAAGAAGAAATGCAATACATGATAAATGAACATGAAAACCTTAAATACGATGTGAATATTCAACGAATTCTGCTCAGAAAAGTATAGTGCTGATAGGAATTCAAACAATATATGCTTAACTTGTTTATTACAAAGTCCTACAAATTTCTAACCGTAAAAACCTTGCACCGAGTACTGTCATAAAAACAGAGAAACTTTGTTCAGTCTCTCCTATCTAGTGTGATCGAAATCAATTTTGGAAGACCAAAGTGTCAGTTAAAGCAATGTTTTTTTATGATTAATTATTGTACTGCCTCAACTAAAATTGCACTTCTGTAAAATGTCTCTATATAACTGAATATTCATGGTGTACAGTGTCACAGATGTTTGTAGCTAAATTACTAATGAAGATGAAGAATGGTAAAGCAACAGGGCTGAATGGTAATCTTATAAATGTTTGAAAGCCTATGAAAGAAAAAGGGATCACTTCCTTCATAAATTTATTCAACAAGGTTGTGAAGGAAGGGATAATGCCAGATGATTCGAGAAGAACCATTACAGTGCCTATCTATAAGAACAAAGGGGACCATAAAAAATGTGGCAACTATTAAGGACTTGAGCTTTTGAGTTATACAATGAGCTTATGCAGAAGTTTCAGAACAATGTTTAAATCAACAATTTCAAAAACCATTTAAAACTTTAGAAAGCGTCATTTGAAATCAGTTTGGTGTTATGCCTAGAAGATCAACCATAGAAGCCATTTTATTTTTAAGACAACGAATGCATAAATTGAAATTGAAACACTCTTGGATCTATCAGACAGAGCAGTTTCAGAATTCTTTTACAATTTTTCTTTTAAAAAAAAAACATAACTCACCATTGCCCACTGGGATAGAATATGTTACCTAGAATAGCTAAAACCTCATTGCTATTATTTAGATGTGGAGAAAAATGAATTTGCATATGCTTTTCATTGATTTAGACTTAAAGAAGAACCCCAGAATCAAAAGGGTTAAGTATTAGCATAAGTAAAATAGAATTAAGCAATTCAGATACTTGGGATTACTTGTACAACTAGATGATGAGATTAATAATGATGTAACAAATAAACTTGAAGCAAAATGGATAAATTGATGAGAAGCTAATGGTATCCTTCATGATGAAAAATGTATGTTAGGTTGAAGAGAAAATTCTACAAAAATGTTATTAGACTAAGGATTTTATATTGCCCGAAATGTTGGTCAATCAAAAAGTGTAATGTTCAACAGGTACATGTTGCAAAATTAAAAATGCTAACGTGGATATTTGGTGCCAGGAAGAAAGAATCAAGAATTATCTTACAGGAAGTCTCAGAGTAGCACCAATAGCTTAAAAAACTAAAGAAAGTCATAGCTGCTTAATTGAAGTAGGAGGAAAACAACTGAGAGGTAGAGTGAAACATATTGTATACAAGAATAAAGAAAGATATTCAAGATCTGAGAATTAATATTAATTTGGCTCTTAACAGAGGTGAATGGCAGAACGGTACTGGCTGACCCCATGTATTTGGGATAAGGCTTAGACGACGACGACAATGATTTTTCTATCTCATGTTAACTTATATTGATCATTGCTGTCCTTATTGTAACAGTCTGTAAGGGAAATATCGTTTGACACATATTCATATATTTTCTTGATATTTGTGCATGTAAGATAATAAAGCTCGCAAACACAGTTTCAACTTTTAAAAAACAAGTTAATTCAAAGTCAGAAGAAAAGTAAGAGATATTGACTAACCTTGTAATAGAAGGCATACATGCAAGAATGCCAGCACATGCATATATAATTGGTACTAATGTCTTGGGCTTGTTCTTGCGAAGCCACATCAAAGATCCCAACGCAGCCAATGATACAGTAAGAATCTGGGAAAGATTCAAAATTTTAGATAAAATAGCAATTTGTTAGAACTATCGTAGAGTTAGCAGACTGACAACACAAATTTTATTCAAATAGATACCCATCAAGTGCTTATAATGTTCAAAAAATGCAGAAAACAATGAGGAAAAGTTACTAGACCAGATTTGCATTTGCTTCAAGGCCTTGAAGGAGATGGTCCCAAGTGAACTCCAATCCCTTAGCTCCAACCCAAAGAGGTGCCAATCTATGAAGCAAAGAATCTGCAAATGCCCATCCTGTATGAGGACAAACAGTTATTTGAATGTCATTTGAAACTACCATCATATATCTAAAACCAAACTACCCATCCACAACAAGGCATCATAGTTGTAGCAATGTAGAAACATAGCCAAATAAAGCAATCCCTCTTGTCATAATCTGCATTCTTAAATAACAGATTTACTAAAATATAAAAATTATTGTATTAGGAAAACTTACAGATAACAATACCTTCAAATACCCAAAAATTGTTTATAGCATGTATTATTAAAAAAACACAAATTTAATCACCAAATGCAACTAAAAACACTATAATTTTCAAATCTTCCCCGTCGCCACAAAAAAGGAAAAAAAAAAGAGAGCCAAACAGTCACTCTGTTGAAGAAACATTTTGAGTCCTGTAAAAACCTGTCTTTAAAACTATTCTAACAGTGTGAAAGACGTAGCAAAAATATAGCATAAACAGACACAATATTCATGCTGCAATAGAATATTAACTAACTTGCCCCAAAGTTAAACTACTTACCTAGACCAACTGCTTGGAACTTGTGATTTTGTGAAATATTTCTGTGGGAAACTTGCGTAAGCGCAAAATACAACCCAGCAACATCTATGAACCCTATCAATGCCTTCAGTAATTCCTGAATAGTATAGCACATGCAAGGTTTATGATCATAATTTATGTTTACACCATTGCACACTTTATGTTTGATTATCCGAAACTGGAAAATACTTCAAAGCATCAACAAAACCAAACAACCGCCTATGTACCTAAGCAGCTATAATAAACATTACCTGGTATAGATCAAAATTGTCATTATCCGAAACATGAAGGAAGGTTGCCAGGCATACAAGCTGCATTAATAAAAAGAATGACATACAAGCTCCATCAATAAAAATAAGGTTGCAAAGAAATAATATGCAAGCTATAGATGGTACAAAAAATGATAATATTTTTTAACAAAAAAAGGCAACCATTGATATTTTAGTGACATCAGGAAAGTTCAAATGATGCTTCTTATACAAGATACTTGACATAAACAATGGATATAAACTATAGCAGAATACTCCATGACAGCATACATCATCCAGACACATAAATATTTTATCACAAACTAAGAATCAACTGTTTTTGTTGCATACTGTATGAGGGATTACCAAAAAATCATATACCCACGAACAGACAAATTGCAGGCAAAATTCTTACGGGAAATTTCATTCGGGAATAGAATAGGAAAAGAGACAGTGCTGATGTTTTTGATATCTGAGTCTTCCATGACAAAGATGACAATGAAGGCTAATACTCTTTTTGTATTTTATTTTTAGGATAGCATTTTATATTCACATGCACCCACTATTTTTTAATGTAATCGTTAATCAATGCAGCACAACACGATAGATTAATGCTGCAATCTGAAGCTTTCCTGAGAATTTCCTTTCAGCACAGCAAACAAAGTGTATCCTGAAGGCTTGAGAAGAGCATTAATGGCATGGACATAGTATGCTTTTTTCTGCCCTGACCATTATAGAATCATGTTTTCCTTCTTGTCAAAGAAAAAAAAAACAAAAATTGATTTAACAGAAGTTCATTTTAAATCCCATATTTTTAATTTCTTGCATTTTGTCAGCCACTTCTCCCCTAAAACTGATAAGGTTATGCCAGTTTAAAAATAACACTGGCTTAAAATAATATATGAAATGCAAAAGAACACCCATATTATAAAAATGGCCATAAGACTAATCTATTTTGTTAAATCAAAAAACACCATTTTAGAAGTTTAGGTGATTCATGAATGGTACACTTTTTTCAAAGTTCTAGTTATGGTAGAAAATTCAAGAAAGTATGATACATTTCCCTTATAGATATGGTTTCAAGCCAGCAATATAGATTTCTACTTAACACCCTCCATAGGTTAAAAAATCTAATAGTTAAAAACCGGTCGTGGGAAAGATGGTCTACCTTCACCAATGTTGTGAGTAAATAAACGATAGCTGCTTTCAGGCAAGTCCCAAGAGTGTCGTACTCGGATCTGCAATAAAGACATTCTAACAAAGAATTAAATCTGGCCTGCAATAATTTCAACGAATATTGAAAATGGTATAGCGAAAAGTCTGGATGAAGACACTAAAAAATGGTTTTGCACAAATAAACAACCAAAGTTATGACTAGCTTAAGGCTTTAATCATGGAATTGTGGACTGCATAATTTCTGTCACTAAGGCTTTCATTTAAAGCCATCTTACTGATAAGGAAACATGCTCCTTTCCTTATATGCCATAAAGGTCTATCCTAAAGGCCTATCCGACGTTTTAGTGCATATCAAGAGTCAAAGCTATTACAGACGTTATGGGGAAAAAAAGCCACTGCTAAACAAAACTAAAACGGCCATTAGTTTCCCAATAAAGCAGGCAAGTCTTAAAAAGGCCCTTTGTACTAGAATACACATCATCAATTGCACAATGATTCAAGGTTCAAGTTTTGACGGTTAAGAATAAAACATGGATGCACAGAATCGAACCAAATGCAAGGAATAGGCCTCTCATAGGATAGGAGCTGCACAGAAGTGAAGAAAAACATTGATTGAATTTCAAAGCTTTATAGACTGTAGTCTGATCTTAAATTTATCACATGACACTTCATCGACCTCAGTCATCACACGAGCACAATTCTTTCAATAAACCAAAAACGAAATACTACAGTGCACTGTACAAAAAATACCGCTAAAAATTCAATGAGTATTTAAATGCTAATCCCTCCTGCTCTGACGCAAATTCGAACATCAACAGATACAAGTACAGTTTGCTGCTCGAAGAAGGGGCATTAGCGGGCTCTCGGATCACGTTAATTCAATCCTATGACCATAAAATTGCAGATTCAAACATAGATCTGATACTAAGGAATGTTGCATTTGCCACGGAAAATTAAAAAGCGAGGCCATAAAATGCAACTGGGAACCAAAAAATCTGAGGCATTTTCTTACAAGGGAGTTGCCGTGTAATAAACAGCGTGAGGACCAAAGGTGAGAGCTGCGCAGTTGAAGAAGTGAAACAGCGTCATGTTTCCTGGGATTTCTCTGAACTGTCTGCAAATTCCTTCACTCCTTTTCGCTAGTCACGTTGGAGACCCAAAATTTCTTTGCAGCTGCAACTTACATTAGTTGGAGAAACGTTTCGAAACACCTCATGTCTTGTTTCGGATTATTGAACGGTACATCTATTGAACTTTATAATTAATATCACAGATTCAAACCTATACCTTAAAGCTTTGAAAATTAACAGTCTTGCTCCTAAAATAATATTTTATTGTTAATAATATATAGTTTGCCAATTACAATTAACCTAAAAAAGATTTAAAAAGTTGTCAAACTCTCAAAGGGATTATGACATTCCTTAGACAACCTATACTCATGTTTTGTTTTATGTTCTTTTCTTTTTTTTATCCTTTTTTTTTCGTGGCTGGAATATCATTAAGCTTTAACGGGCAAAAATAGTAAATCCCCGTGGATGAAAATTGAAGATTAAATCATATTCTTCTCCTTCATACTATTGTAATTGAAAGTTAAAGAAAAGAAACCAAATTAAACCTTAGTCCTAAACCAAATCTTTATACCAATTGTTATTGGAAAGTATCAACATTTCAAAATTTCCATAGGTCTATTGGACAACTCTAATTACTCAAGGATCTTTGAAAACTTATCATTTCAATAACTTAGTACTCTTGAATATATAAATCATTCTTCTTAATCACATTACTTTGTATTTTGCAGCCACTTGTAGTCTCACTTTGTAATTTGCTAGTTCATTACAAACTTAGCTTAAGTTGTCATTATGAACCATTGTCTTGGTTTACTAGGCTTTACGAAATGCTTCTTTATAAGCATTTCTCTTCTTTTTCATTGTAACATTTGGAATATCCATCTCTTCTAATTAAGAAATTGGACCAAGCTATGTATCACACAAGTTGAATCTTTGGTTCTTCTTTAAGAAATTGGATCCTATTCTTTAACAGAGTCTTCATTGTTTCTTAACTCATGAGTCACTACTTTAACCTTTTGATTGTGGTGCTCAGGTGCTTATTATGAATAATGTATTTGATAATGTCATTTTGTATTTTGTGAGTGGCGAGGTACCCCTACACTCAACCATACGAATACAAGTGTTTTCACACGCGATCCGGTCGAACTCCACAGACGGACTAGTTGTGGCACCTAGATAGTTAGCCTTAGGTCGCAGTTCGTTGTCTTCCCACCTAGACTAGTATTATATTTGTCATGTATGGTTTAGTCCAGAGTGAGGTGTATGATGGGTTTTCTAATCTAATGCTCCTCCTAAAGGCAATGGAAAGTAATATTAACTACTCTAGAGGAGAGAGGGTAAGAGAATCTAATCTAGCCTAAGTGCGATGAGCATCCATTCCTTGATTATCCGTACACATCTTGGACTTCGTACATAACTACCACTGGGATTACCAAGCGCAGATCCTAGGTATGCTACTGGGTTACCAAGTAGTCACACTTAAATGCTCGTAATCAAGTCGTACTCATTCCACATTTTAATAGGAGTTTAAGGGTGAGAGAGATTAACTAGGAAAGCAGTAAATAATAATTAAATAAATAAATAAACAAAGTGAATGCTGCAATAATAAAGTAATCTCGATCTTTATTTCCGATCATGTGTGTGTCCAAGTACGTCACACTTGAATAAAGGATGTCGTATAATTACATTCACCACACTGCGGGCAGACATTGGAAAAATAATCTATCTCTGGAGGGATCAAACTGCTAGAGTTTTGCTACTATCTAACTCTCATGTGTGAAACAAGGGAGAGCCGCCTCTTATTTATAGAACTAGCAGCAGACTGCGATATCACGTACGCAATATCGCGGCCTATATGATATCACGTCCCATCATACCCCCATGACTGAATGAAAACTCGTCCTCGAGTTATAGTGATTACACAGTGGATAGGTATGGAATTATTAGATGGAAAAATGGAATGATGTCGCAGTGTGGGAAGAAAGCAAAATAAAGACACAACACACAGAATATGCTACAACTACAAAAATTTGGAACTCATGTAGTTCCTGGTGGCAATGGCTCCTCCATTGGTGCCTTTCCTTTGTCTTGTGCTCTAGGTTTTGAGGGTTGATGACGTTGAAGTATGGCCTGGAGCTTTTCCTCTTTAGTTCGAGGGTCTTGTGCCGTCCATGCTAATGTTCCAATGATTGACGGAGTCGGCACCTGCCATGGACAGGGTAGTTGCGGGAACATTTGGTTGACCTTAACATACCAAGCCGCAAACACCCGTCGTTCCTCCTCATAGGCTTTGGCTTTGTTCTTGTATTTGTGAAGGTCCGTTAGCTGTCGAGCCAAGTCAGCTGCGACATCTTTCTGTCCCTGGTAGCTGGCTTTTACCATCTCAAGTTCAGAATTTGCAACATCTAGTTTTTCTAACAACTTCTTGCATTCTACAAATTCCACTTCGTATTTGATATAGGTGGTTGCTACTTGCTGCTCAAGCTCTAACCTTGGGCGCCCTGCTATTAACATGGCAAGGTTGGCATATCTTAGGTTTGCCAACTCCATGTACTCTGTCAAGTCCTGAATTTGCAGGTCTTGGTTCTTAACTTCTGCTTGGTGGACGAAGGCATATGTGTCCAATATGGCCTGCCAATCAGTGTGTTGAGCACTGATAGTGTTGATTTGGGCCTTGGCCATATGGATCTCCCTTTCAAGGATCTATTTATACATCCCCATCTGATCGTGGAAGTGCTCCTTCAGCTTCTCATGTTGTTTAGCCTCGTTCTGCCACACGCTGATCTCAATTGCTGACTTTTGACGAATGGTGCATACCTCCTCCATCGAGAGGGTTCAATTTTCTCTGGCTAAACGGCTCACTTCACAGTTGACCCAGATAAATTGTTCTTGTAATTGATGAAAGTGTTTATCGAGAACATTCTTTTTCTTTTCTATAGTGGTCAACCGAAGATTGTCTGCAACCAGCTGTTTGTTTTCTTCTTATAAGGCTTTGAGTGTCTTAAGATGTGCATGGGTTTGCACTTGTGCTGCAAAGGCATCCCAAACAACCTTCTCCTTTTCATCCACCACCCTTTTATTCTCCTCTATTAATTTGGTTAGCTGCTCCATTCTAAAGTTTTCTAGCTGGTCTACAAGAACAAATTGCAAAGGGTCCTGTTGTGCTGCTTGTAAGACCACGAGCTGCTCTTGTAGTTTCTGCACTTCAACTTTAGCATGCTCGGCCCTTACCTCTATTAAGACCAGCTTCCCCTTTATGGAAATGAGATCTAACTGAATTGTTGTAACATCCTAAGGGATGTCAAACAGGGACGTCATTACTTGTCCTGTTTGAAGCAATCGATCAAGCACATCCTCATGTTTCGCAGGAGTCATTGAGGTTCTGGCCAAAGTTTGAGCATACCGTGCTCATGAGAGATCTACCAGTGGCACAATAGGTACATTGAAGGATTATTTGATGTGGTCTACAACCACATCTATAGCTCCCGCGGCATTCTGGTGTTGCATGACCACCACGGTGGCCCCTTCACCAGTCTCTAATTATACCTGGAAAGATGCCGCGTTTCTTGAGATCTGTTGTGACCATCTACTTTCCCCTCCTCCTGTGTGAATGAATACTTCCCCCCTTGTGCGATCCAACAAAACAATAGCCTACCTGGCATCATCGATGACATAGAAGAGGTTTGCATCATCACGACTTCCCCAACTAACCATCTCAGTGATGGTCCTAAGATGGCTCATCGATGGTCTGTAGTCTTGCAGCGGTGGCGGCTGATCCTGGCCCATGCTGGGCCCTGATTCCTGTTGTTGGTTGGGACCCTTGGCTAGAGGTTGACCGGGTCTAGCCATATGTTCTTCTTCTTGTTCTGGTCCCAGCTCTTCACCAGTGCTTTTTCTTGAAGTTGGCACCTTTAGTAATTCAACATATGAGGTAGTTTGGACTTTTCAAAGGACATCATTGGTGTATCCCCGAATACTAGCACGTCGACAAAGCTTTCTAATAAGACAAGGAAAAGGCAGTGCCATCTTCCCTATCTTTCGTTCTTCGAACCGCCTTAGGATCTCTGTCAAATATAGATGGGGTAGGTTAGCATTAACCTTTTCCATCAACACTACACATCCTCTAGCCGCATACATTGATATTCTTTTGAGGCCCTTTGTGGGGAAGAGATGATATGTTCCAATTTTGAAGTAAACCCTCTCTTTCGTTGTCAATTCACCAAATGCTTTATCTCTGCCATAAGCCTTCTCCAACCAATCCTTTCGCACATCGGGGTCTAAACGGATGGATAACCAAGCAACCTGGGGCCCTGTATTTGAAAGGTTTAACACTTCCGAAATGGCTTGCATAGAGAAGTCAACTTTCACACCACAAATATTAACAGTGGTGCCTTGCTCCCTATTGTGCCAAAATTGATATGTCTCTCCTAGGTACCAAGCATTGCTTTCAGAGAGGATAGGCCATAAAGGAGATACTTTGAGGTGATCCCTAATGGCCTCAAGCGTGAACTCTACGAATGATTCAAAGTTCAACTCCACAATCACTACAGTGAATGTGGACTTCTCATGGATAGCCTAAACACAATCTTGGGGCAACGTGAGTTGTTGTCCCGGTTCAAGCGCTGCAGCAGCTCCTTCTTTTGCTTGCCTGGACCATCCGGTAGGAGATTCGTCTTGATGAATGCTGAATGATTGCTCCTCCTATTCTGCATGTTGTCTGAAAGGTCTTTGTCTTCCACTTCTCTGAGCTCGTTTACTTCCACCTTGGGTAGGACCCTCCTGTTGTCCACATTTCGGGGCCATCTGCAATCACATGGCCAAGCGTTAGTAAGACTGTTTTTGAATTTAAGTTA
Source organism: Gnetum montanum (assembly GCA_015680685.1). NCBI lineage: Eukaryota > Viridiplantae > Streptophyta > Gnetopsida > Gnetales > Gnetaceae > Gnetum > Gnetum montanum. Next base: position 810,504 of record MNCI01007394.1, read on the forward strand.
TACCTTACTGCTTGCCTTAATTAATGATCTTATGTTATCATGTGTGATAGTGCCCAAAATTTTGTAATAATGAGTCCTGTGACTTAGGTGGTTTCCATTTTAGTTTCCTGGTATACCTAGGAATTAAATAATTTTTAGGCACAATTATTCTAAGTGTTATAGTTAATTACCCTAGCTGATGTTCTTTGGGCGATGATAAATTTTAAAAAAGTTAGGCACTTTTCAACAAGTGTCCCTCTCCCATGACTAAGCTGAACACTCTGGGTTCAAGCAGGTTCAAATGGAATTAAAATCAGAGTACTAGCAAGCGAGATATAGTGAGAAAAGCAAGAGTCACTCAATCACAAGTCACACAGAAAAATTTCAAAAACTCCCCCCGTGTGAATGACAAAATGACGCTAAGTGTTGCGGGGGGGAGGACCTATTTATAGGCAGTGGAGATGCGATATCGCATACGATACATCGCGTACGTGATTTCTCGTCCCTAGTGATGTGAGGCACAACAAAAAGACCAAATTTTGAAGGAATTTTCTTGAAATTAACATTGGAAATTGAGGACATTAGCTATTATCAAGGAGGTCTAGGGTAATTTCATTATGTCCAGAGGCACAATTAATGATGATGGTGTGGATTTTACCAATAAAACCTTGGGTGGTAAGAAAAAGGGTATGTAATGGTACATTGGAACGTTAAAATTCAGAGGGATAGTAATAAGGGAAAGAAAATCATTTAAAAAATTATGCTGAGGGTAAGAAATGGTGTGTGTGAGCGATGTCATAAGTGAGAATTACAAAAGATTACACAAGTGGTTCCTCCCCAAAGCAGGTTCTAACCTATAATGCCCTTGTGTAACCACACTTAAAGTGTCCGTGGGCAAGAAGGGTTAAATGTAATCCACACTAACTCCACAAAACACACACATGTAAATATTACTGGAATGAGATGAAAATTCTATGCTACATGGGACATGAGCTACAATTACATGAATAGTGAGATGAGATGAACTATAGAAAGGGATCGTAGAGATTGGGACATGAGGTAACTGACCTAAGGCACAGTGAATCTTGCATGTAAAGCATGATTAAGGTGTCATTAACCCATCATTCCAAGATCAGGACCAAGTCCATTCCTCTAATCAGTGACATCGCATTGTTTCATCCCATGATGAACAACTATGAAAGTACCATAACAACAAGGCGTACGATCACTTGATGTTTTATTCAAGGGAGGAGTGATTTTTATTTTGTGGCACTTTTCTTTTTGATTTTCTTTGTCTTTTTATTTTTTTTTTTGAATACTGAATCTAGAGAAGCCGCCAACCTTTAGGCATGGGTGCATGTCTTTCCAGTGGAACCCCCTAAAACAACATTAATTTTTAAGTGCCCTTTTGATTACTCTTACTCCCATTTTTCGTTAGATCTACAAGGATCTTAGTACAACCATGTTACATGATAACTCCCACAGACGTCACCAAAGAGAATCCGCAAGTCCCCTTGATGTCACACCCTAATCATTCCCTCTTGTTCCATCCTTCTTCATTCTGGGTACAATGAACACAAAATTAATTTTAAGTTTTAAGAATTTCAAGAATATCACTACATCCTCGAACAAAACCTCTTATTTGTAGAATGGATGAGTGGGTGTAATGGGCTCACTGTCCAAATAATTGATCGCTCGAGACATAATAACATAGAACACACCTCAACCAATGATCCACATGAGTGTTTTATTCATAGATGAGATTACTTACAAAAACGTAAAAAGACAAAAAGATAAAAAGACAAAATAATAAAACAAGAAATTGAAAATTGAAAAATTGGAAAACAAAAAGTTGTAAAATTAAAGAAAATGAAAAATATTTATTAATCCTACTTGTTATTAAAATGGGGGACATCTTCAAGAGTCTGGGGTGTACGCATTGAAACCTCGCTTGGCACAAAGGAAAACACCCCGAAGGTTGCCTTATCCACAAGGCAATTCTAGGCGATTCCACCAGCAACAGCAAGGATACTATCCAAGTGGAGCACCATCGCAACCGTATGAATACTTCTAACAGTGGCAACACCCACAAACATGGGGGATGCCACCTCCAAGGCAGTAGTACCATTACAAACAGCCAGATCCTTATGGGTACTACGTTCAGCAACCGGTCTCTCCATGGGACTCTTCCAGCCATGCAGCCTTTCAAAGTCATTACCACCCCCAGAGTATTTTCGACCTCAATATCCATCACCTCGGGGGGGAAACCCACATCTCTTCTATCCTCCATCACCTTCTCCTACCACTCCTCCACCACATCCCACTCAGCTTCCACCTACACCTCCGATGCAGGGAGAGATACCGCCATAGCCACAGCAACGAACCGCTACGAGGGCTATTAACTTGCAACCGGCACCTCAACCGAGTGGACCAAAACCCAAGCCACAGAAATGCCCCTTTTTCTGGCACAAAAATTTGAACATACCCTTGCATACACCTGTGGCTAGTGCCTTTGAACCTACAAGAGCCTCCACTATTCCACCACTAGAGTAGCCTCCAAGCCAACAACAACAACACTCCAATGTCCAGACTATCATGCTCACGCATGCTGTGACCAACTAGATCAAAGCAGGTCACCTTCCCTGAAAATTGACTGATCCAGGAAGCCCCCTCATCTATCTTCAGGTGGCAGGGAATGAACCATGCAAAGCTCTTTTAGACTCGAGGTTAGGGGTCAGTTTGATCTCTCATGATATGTACAAAAACTGGAACCTGCCCCCGCTAAAGAAGAGCAACATTTGACTCGAGTTAGCAGACCAGTCCATCACCATTCCCTTGGGATTGGTGGAGGACATTGTGACCACCATTTGTGGGTGGTCCTACCCTGTTGATTTCCTGGTCATCCGTGTAGAGAACTACAAGGTGAACTTCCCAATCATCATGGGAAGGGCTTGGCTAAGCACGGTGGATGCACGACTAGGCCTCTGCAATCTATCCCTTGAAATTTTCAAGGAAAATCCTTTCGGGAAGATTGAGAAGAAGCACGTTCCATGCATCGCATACAATGACTCAGGGTGCAACTGTGTCTAGAAATTATGGTCCGCTAAGCGAATATCCATTCAAGCATGCAGTCGATGTACCGAGGAATCACCTGTTCAACAGTGCCTTTACGTAGCAACCACTAACCAAGAAGGCACCCAGTGGTTGATAGCTAATGCTGCTAGCAGCACATTATGCATGGAACCATTAGAGGGGCTTGTACAAGCCTACATCGATAGCAGAGATGAAATGGAGGAGATTCATCAATAGGTCTCCATTATTGATGACCAAGATGACTGGGGGAAGCTAGAGATCCCTAAGAGCTTCAAACAAGAGCCCCTTGAGTTAAAGTCTTTACCGGCTCACTTAGAGTATGCATTTTTGCAAAATGGAAAGCCGGTAATCATTAATTCCACCCTTGCTCCAAAACAGAAGAAGAAGTTCCTGGAGGTGGTAAACAAATGGGTTGCTGCATTCACATGGTCATATCCTGAGTTGATTGAAGTTGATCCCAAGGTTTACCAGCATTGAATCTATCTTGTCCCTTCCATGAAGCTACGATGACAACCACAAAGATGGTTGAATCCAAAATTGAAGCAGGTTGTAAAAGATGAAATCGAATAGTTGCTAAAGGTGGGATTCATTTATTCTGTCGCCGATAGCGAATGGGTTAGCCCATTCTTTATCGTCCCCAAAAAAGGTGGCAAGTGGAGGGTTTGTATTGATTCCCGGTTGCTCAATATGACGACCTTCAAGGACCACTTCTCACTCCCATTTGTGGACTAGGTGTTGGACACCATAGCAAGGCACCGCTACTACAGCTTTTTGGATGGTTATAGTGGTTATAACAAAATCCAAATAGCACCAGAGGACCAGGCCAAAACTACTTTCACGAGTCCATGGGGGACTTTTGCGTACAAGAAGATGCCCTTTGGCCTGTGCAATGCACCCGCTACATTCCAACGCCTTGTCCTAAGCATCTTCCAACAAAAAATCAGCAATGGTGTGGAAGTCTTCATGGATGACTTCTCTACCTAGGGGGCCACATTCGAGCAAGCCTTAGACCATCTTGAGCAGGTTCTCATATGGTGTGTAGACACCAATCTATGGTTCAATTGGCAGAAAAGCCATTTGATGGTCCAAGAAGGCATTGTGTTGGGGCATCGCATCTCACAAACAGGGATTAGCATCGATCCTGAAAAGATCAAGGTTATCCAAGGAATTACTCGCCAACCAAGTACCATCAAAGATGTTCAATCATTCCTTGGACACACTGGTTACTACCAATGATTCATTGAAAACTTCTCGAAAATCGCCAAGCCATTGGTAGAACTGACAAAGAAGGATGCTCCATTCATCTAGACCAAGGAATGTGAGTTTGCATTTGAAGTGCTGAAACAAAAACTTGTAGAAACTCTGGTTCTATGAGCCCTTGATTGGTCCAGACCCTTTTACATTATGACAGATGCATCCAACTTCACCATGGGAGCCGTGCTTACACAGTGTGACGATCAAAAACATCCTTATTATATCCACTATGCAAGTCGTAGCATTGTGGGTGCTCAGTTGAACTACACCACCACCGAAAAGGAGTTAATGACGGTGGTGTTCACCTTGGACAAATTTTGGCACTATGTGCTTGGATATGAGGTGTTTGTGCATACTGATTACAATGCTATCCGATTCCTGATGAACAAACCAACAGTGAGCCCCAACATAATCCGATGGCTAGTGATTCTTTAGGAGTTTGATCTTGAATAAAGTGATCGGCTCTTTATTCGAGCGTTGATATATCTGAGCCCATTGGCGTGACGGCAATAAAGACGAACTATTCAAAGCATTCCTTGTAGCATTTGGACTTAGCTTTTTTATGCATTTAGTAGTTTAATATGTTTATGCTTTGTTAATTACTTGCTGATTACTTAGGTTTCTATTATTATTATTTCAGTCGCTATTGTTCATTCGTAGTTCATAAAGGCCATAAGTACGACCATCTCAAATGTAAATCAAACACTTGGTAAAACTAGTGACGCTTAATGCCTCGTAACCCAAAAGTGTTAGGAGATGCTTAGAACGTGCTTGGAAGATGGGACCGAATACTTATGCTAGGAATAGTTAGAATATAAGCTAGGATAATTAGAGATTAGATAATAGTTTATTCCTTACTTTCCATACCTCAATTAGCCACCGAAGAGATAATTAAAAAGATATAAAAATCATTAGCCTTAGTCTCACTTAACCATCGTAAATAGACCCTCACAAGTGAGATTAGAATGACAACGACCGTTCTAACCCAAGGTTTCACTGGTTACAAGTCTGGTGTATGTTAAGTGCTTACAGTCTATGGATTTTGACTGAGTCGCACGTAAACGCTCGTGATTCGCATGGTTGGGCATAGGGATACCTAGCCGCACTGTTAAGTCTTACATGCGTCATCTAACCTTATTGAAATTATCATTCAAGTCGTTGGAATGGACCCAGGATAGAAATATTTACGCACGCTAGGCAGATTAAAAGTAAATATTAAGGTACATCGATTACGTGGACCATCTAACGTCCAGCATGTCTTCTCATAGGAGGGAGATATCCACCCCACCAGTGCCACAAGAGTATCGAGTGGTGTACAAGCATCCCGATGAGTATGTTCCTAATTTCACGTTCATCCTACATCAGGATGAGCATCTACGATGGCGGGACCTGGAGGGCAATATTGTACACCCTCCCGACCAATCGGCTCCTACGATGCTATTTCACAATCTTGGCAGATTGGGCATCTAGGACCTTGGAGCAGAGTATGTCATGGAGGACCATGACTACCAGGACTATCGTCCCACTGAGGCTCAATGAGCAAGAGATCAGCAGCAGGCAGACAGATATGAATAGCTAAAGGGGAAACAATTCAGTAACCCCTTATTCTTTCAAGGGCTACTAGACGATGGGGACTCCATCTTTCATGACACCCATTTAACCGAACTTCCCCTGGGGCACCAAGTCCTCCAATCCATGATTCATTCCAAGCATCTAGGTGGCCAAGATTCCCAAGGGGATGGAGGGTCACATAGCAAGGATGAATGGGATGATCAGGACCGTCATCAAGGTAGAGGGAGAGATCCCTCTCCTTCTTCTCCATCCTCTCGCTCTCCTTCTCCTTCATCCATCTCAGGCTCTGATCATAACCGAGGTAGGAGGAAGCAAAAGGATGGGGGCAAAAAGGTTCGGAAGGATCGGAAGGAGGAACGAGAGGAAACGTGCGAACAATCGCATGATGCTCGCTAGCATGAAAGGAGGGATAGCCAGAATCATCACAGACATCATGATCCTCAGCAGGACTATGATTCAGATGAGCTGTTGTTGGCTACTTGGAGTATGCTCCAGATCTTTGAGGTAATTCAAATTCCTAGTAGGCACATAAAGGATAGCCGAATCAACCATGTTGATATGAACAACATCCCCAAATTTGAAGGGGGATACAACTATGATCCGCAGACCCACCTGCAGGCGTTCCATGACGCCTACACCCTACAAAACATTGATAATGATTGGCAAAGGCTAAAGCTATTCCCTCGCACACTCATCAAAGAAGCAAAGAGTTGGTACCGGTCCTTGGAGTTGGAATCAATCAGAAGATGGAGTACGATGCTTGAAATTTTCAATGACAAATATCAAATGTACTCTAGAGTGGCGAACTTGAGAAAGCAAATCCAAGGCTGGAAACAAGGGAATCATGAACCCTTGGATGCCACCATGAGCAGGTACTACTCGTTGTTGCATTGGTGCCCTAGTCATGGTTACTCTCAGCAGTCACAGCTTCGCCACATCATTGATGGGCTCTATTTTGAAACGCGAAAGACCCTTGGCGTGTATGCCTAGGGATGCCTGTCAGAGCTAAGGGCCCATCAATTGCAATGCCTCATTGAATAGGTGGCCAAGAAGGAAGGAGAACTTAGGAAAAACAAGAGTGCAGAAGAATTCAACTGAGATCCTTCCCTTAGGAAAAGGGAAATCCATTTTTGTGATGAGGAGGAAGAATTATCGCTGGATGTAGTGGTAAACTGAAAGACCTTACCGTTACAAAAGTTCACATCTAAAATTTTGGCAAAGGTGGATAAGATGTGGGACTCTTTGGATGAAAGGGTCCAAAGTGTGCTGAAAATTGAAAAGAGTCTAGAGCACAAGGTAATGACCGTGATCAGTGTAGGAAAAAGGAAGCTGAACGTGCCCAGTATAAGGGAAAGGGCAAGGTTGCTGTAGCAGAGCAGGTTGCAGACTCTGACACCGAGGAGGAAGATGAATGTGGCATATGCCAATATGAGCATCCTAAGGGATGTTGCCCTATGGTGTCACATCTTCAAGAGTCTGGGGTGTATGCATTGAACCCTCACTTGGCACAAAGGCAAACACCCCGAAGGTTGCCTTATCCACAAGACAATTCTAGGCGATTCCACCAGTAGCTGCAAGGATACTATCCAAGTGGAGCGCCACCGCAACCGTATGAATACTTCCAATAGTGGTAGCACCCACAAACATGGGGAATGCCACCTCCAAGGTAGCAATACCATTACAAATAGCCAGATCCTTATGGGTACTACGTTTAGCAACCGGTCTCTCCATGGGACTCTTCCAGCCATGCGGCCTTTCAAAGTCATTACCACCCCCTGAAGTATTTTCAACCTAAATCTCCATCACCCCGGGGGGAAAACCCACATCTCTTCTATCCTCCATCACCTTCTCCTACCACTCCTCCACCACATCCCACTCAACTACCACTTACACCTCTGATGCAGGGAGAGATACCACCACAACCACAGCAACAAAATGCTACGAGGGCTATTAACTTGCAACCGGCACCTCAGCTGAGTGGACCGGAACCCAAGCCACGGAAACGTCCCTTTTTCTAGCCCAACAATTTGAACATACCCTTGCATACACATGTGGCTAGTGCCTTTGAACCTACAAGCGCCTTCACTTTTCCACCACTAGATCAGCCTCCAAGCCAACAACAACAACACTCCAATGTCCAAACGGTCATGCTCATGCATGCTGTGACCGACTGGATCAAAGTAGGTCACCTTCCCCGAAAATTGACTGATCCTAGAAGCCCCCTCATCTATCTTCAGGTGGTAGGGAATGAGCCATGCAAAGCTCTTTTAGACTTGGGGTCAGGGCTCAATTTGATCTCTCATGATATGTACAAGAACTAAAACCTGCCCCTGCTAAAGAAGAGCAACATTCACCTCGAGTTAGCAGACCAGTCCATCACCGTTCCCTTGGGATTGGTGGAGGACATTATGACCACCGTTTATAGGTGGTCCTACCCTACTGATTTTGTGATCATCCATGTAGAGAACTACAAGGGGAACTTTCCAATCATCATGGGAAGGGCATGGCTAAGCACAATGGATGCACGACTAGGCCTTCGCAATCCCTTGAAATTTCCAAGGAAAATCCTTTCGAGAAGATCGAGAAGAAGTGTGTTCCATGCATTGCGTACAGTGACTCAGGGTACAACTATGTGTAGCAATTATGGTCTGCTAAGCGAATATCCATTCAAGCATGCAGTCGGTGTACCGAGGAATCACCTGTTCAATAGTGCCTGTATGTAGCAGCCACTAACCAAGAAGGCACCCAGTGGCTGATAGCTAATACGGCTAGCAGCGCATTATGCATGGAACCATCAGAGGGGCTTGTACAAGCCTACATCAATAGCAGAGATGAAATGGAGGAGATTCATCAATAGGTCTTCACTATTGATTACCAAGATGACTAGGGGAAGCTAGAGATCCCTGAGAGCTTCAAACAAGAGCCCCTTGAGTTAAAGTCTTTACCAGCTCACTTAGAGTATGCATTTTTGCAAAATGGAAAGCCAGTAATCATTAATGCCATCCTTGCTCCAGAATAGAAGAAGAAGTTGCTGGAGGTCGTAAAAAAATGGGTTGCTACATTTGCATGGTCATATCCTGAGTTGACTGGAGTTGATCCCAGGGTCTACCAGCATCGGATCTATCTTGACCCTTCCATGAAGCCACGACGATAGCCACAAAGATGGTTGAATCCCAAATTGAAGCAGGTTGTAAAAGATGAAATCGAATAGTTGCTAAAGGTGGGATTCATTTATTCTATCGCCGATAGCAAATGGGTTAGTCCACTCATTATCGTCCCCAAAAAAGATGGCAAGTGGAGGGTTTGTATTTATTTCCAGTTGCTCAATATGGCGACCTTCAAGGACCACTTCCCACTCTTATTTGTGGACCAAGTGTTGGACACCATAGCAGGGCATGGCTACTATAGCTTTTTGGATGGTTATAGTGGTTATAACCAAATCCAAATAGCACTAGAGGACTAGGCCAAAACTACTTTCACGAGTCCATGGGGGACTTTCACATACAAGAAGATGCCCTTTGGCCTGTGCAATGCGCCGCCCGCTATGTTCCAATGTCTTGTCCTAAGCATCTTCCAGTAACAAATTGGCAATGGTATGGAAGTCTTCATGGATGACTTCTCCACCTATGGGGCCACGTTCAAGCAAGCCTTGGACTATCTTGAGCAGGTTCTCAAACAGTGTGTAGACACCAATCTGCAGCTCAATTGGTAGAAAAGCCATTTGATGGTCCAAGAAGGCATTGTGTTGGGGCATCGCATCTCACAAACAGGGATTAGCGTCGATCTTGAAAAGATCAGGGTTATCCAAGGAATTACCCACCAACCAAGTACCGTCAAAGATGTTTGGTCATTCCTTGGACATACTAGTTACTACCGGTGATTCATTGAAAACTTCTCAAAAATCGCCAAGTCGTTGGTAGAGCTGACAAAGAAGGACGCTCCGTTGATCTGGACCAAGGAATGCGAGTCTGCATTCCAAGTGTTGAAACAGAAACTCATAGAAACTCTGGTTCTACGAGCCCCTGATTGGTCCAAACCCTTTCACATTATGACGGATGCATCCAACTTCATCATGGGAGCCATGCTTACATAGTGTGATGATCAGAAACATCCTTATTATATCCATTGTGCAAGCCATAGCATTGTGGGTGCTCAGTTGAATTACACCACCACTGAAAAGGAGTTAATGGCAGTGGTGTTCACCTTGGACAAATTCCAGCACTATGTGCTTGGATACAAGGTGTTTGTGCATACTGACCACAGTGCTATCCAATTCCTGATGAACAAACCAATAATGAGCCCCCGCATAATCCGATGGCTAGTGATTCTTCAGGAGCCCCTGTAGAAGTCTGCAATTGAAATTACTACTTGGACAAATGAGGCCCTGAAATTTGAAAAAGTCAAAAATCATTACAGGGACCAAGTGGGATTGCAGAAGGAGGTAAATGAGAAACACATTCAAGTCGCTAAAGCCAAGATGAACCAAGCGCTCCAACAGCTCCGAGATGGAGGCAATGTATGGCATTCTATCTTTGATGGGTTGAATGCCTATAATAAAGTAGAAATTCATTTGAAGGAGTTGCAGATTGAGGAAATGACAGAGTACATGGAGTTGGCCAACCTTCGATATGCAAACCTGGCTATGCTCATAGCTAGGAGATCACAGTCAAAATTCGAAACACAAGTGGCCGCCTCGTATTCCCTATACGAGGGAGGGTTCCAGGCGTACAAAGCAACAAAGCAGAAGTTGCAAATGGTAAACGCATAACTTGAGGTTCTCCACACAAGCTTTGAAGGCCAACGTACTATCACAAAGGACCTGGGTCAAAGAATGAATGACTACCAGCAACTGCAGGCATCAATCTGAGCGTTCGACATCGAATGCAAGCAATTCACAGCCTGGTTTGTCAACTTGAAAGAACTCTTTCCGGTGCTACCATGCCCTTGGAAAGTTCTAGCTCCAGCACACATTAGAGAAGCTTCCTGGACCATGAATGACCCCAGAAGCAAAGAAGAAAAGACTAGGGCTCTCTTGGAGGCTTTCTGGCTACCTTTAGAAGTTGCAGTTTTTGCAGGGCAATCGTCATTCATGCTGCCACCAACGCATGGGCTAGAGGCTAGAGAAGGTCCATCAAAACCACTACCCGTAGGGATGGTGTGATCTTCTCCAGCAATTTTGTGCATCATCATACACAGTAGAGGCTCTAGGACTAGCAAGGTATTCAATTTTATCTCTGAACACCACCATTTTTGTAATTGTCCTCCTCTATAACTCAGGCACTTGGTCAATTTCATGTTGTGTCATGTATGTGTTTAACTTATGTGTGTTGTAAATAAGAATTCATACATTCCAATTTGTAAAGTAACTCATGGACGTGTTTTTGCTCAGTCGTGGGGGTATGATGAAGTGTCATTAAGTCAATAAATCAACTAGGCCGATTATACGTGGCCGCGTTGACGCGAGCTCATTGATGTAGCCTTCCTACGTCGACGTGGCCCCATTTACACAGCCGCCTATATCGACCTATAAATAATAGGGCCTTCCGCCTCATTTAGGCATCTTTCAATTAGTTGTAGTGAAGCTCTTGCAGTTTGTTCCCGTAGGAGATAGAATATTTTCCAAGTGCCCACAGCAGGTGTAAGAAAAGTGATCAGCTCTTTATTTGAGTGTTGATGTATTTGAGCCCATTGGTGTGATAGCAATAAAGATGAACTATTCAAAGAATTCCTTGCAACATTTAGACTTAGCTATTTTATGCATTCAGTAGTTTAATATGTTTATCCTTTATAAATTACTTGCTGATTACTTAGGTTTCTGTTATTATTATTTTAGTCACTATTGTTCATTCATAGTTCGTAAAGGCCATAAGTACAACCATCTTGAATGTAAATTAAGCACTTGGTAAACCCAGTGATGCTTAACGTCTAGTAACCCAGAAGTGTTAGGAGATGCTCAGAACGTGCTCAGAAGATGGGACCGAATACTTATGCTAGGAATAGTTAGAATATAAGCTAGGATAATTAGAGATTAGATAATATTTTATTCCTTACTTTCCATACCTCAATTAGCCATCGAAGAGATAATTAAAAAGATATAAAAATCATTAGCCTTAGTCTCACTTAACCATCGTAAGTAGACCCTCACAAGTGAGAGTAGGATGACAACGACCGTTCTAACCCAAGGTTTCACTGGTTAGAAGTCTGGTGTATGTTAAGTGCTTACAGTCTACAGATTTTGACCGAGTTGTGCATGAACGCTCGTGATTCACATGGGTGGACATAGGGATACCTAGCCGCTCATCAATGTTTATAAGAAACACCCACTTCAGGTTGTGTACTCAAATCTTCATCATCATATAGTTTGTTGGTTCTCCAATGAACTTCCTCACTAAGTGTGGCATTATTGTGATCGTGTAGGAGAGGCATTGTTGTGTGTGAATTTATGTGGCTTTTTATAATTACTTCTTTCTAAGAGATATATCGTTAAGTCCTATACAACGACCTTGTATGATATAACTAATCTAGATAACTAGCACTGTCCCCGGCAATGGGGCCTATGGTGAGTGGTGAGGTACCCCTACACTCAACCATACAAATATGAGTGTTTTTACACACGATCTAGTCGAACTCCGCAGACGGACTAGTTATGGCACTTAGATAGTTAGCTTTAGGTCGCAGTTCATTGTCTTCCCACCTGGACTAGTATTATATTTGTCACATATGGTTTAGTCCAAAGTGAGGTGTATGATGAGTTTTCTAATCTAATGCTACTCCTAAAGGCAATGGAAAGTAATATTAACTACTCTAGAGGAGAAAGGGTAAGAGAATCTAATCTAGCCTAAGTGCGATGAGCATCCGTTCCTTGATTATCCATACACATCTTGAACCTCGTGCANTAGAGGGATCAAATTGCCAGAGTTTTGCTACTGTCTAACTCTCATGTGTGAAACAAGGGAGAGCTGCCTCTTATTTATAGAACTGGTAGCGAATTGCGATATCGTAGGGGATGATGTAATATCGCGTACACGATATCACGGGGGATGCGATATCGCGTCCCATCAGTATTCTTTTCATGCTTCTAAGTTATTGACTGATGCCACTATATCATTTATGTGTATCATGACTTCCATAGATCTCATGCTCCTTTCTTATTATTCCTTAATATTTTTCTCTTATTAATCCATTGATTCTTTTTCAATCTTAATATTCTGCATACCTTCGTAACTTGTTTTCTAATTTCTTATATTCTGTAGAAAGGTTGTGATAGTTCCCAGGTTATGAGTTACACCTTTCCATTATGATTTGATTAAGGATGATTACGAATGATCTTGAAGGATTACAAAACTAATGATTGTACAATTCTAACTTGTGTAGTTCAATAAGGACAAAAAGAGTAACAACGATCTAGCTACCTTTCATAATACTTGAATTCTTCAAGGCCTATCATAATTATTTCCTATGAATGTGATCTCTTTCAATATAGAAGATATGCTAAAACATCTTTTCAACCAAACTCACCCACTAATATCAACTAAGTGCTTCCACAAAACATGAAAAAATGTCCCATTCCTAATAGTAATGTAGGCACATTGGTTAAGGAGCACCAAGAACCATTAGCCTCTTTCTAAAAGAGAGACTTTAAAACATAAAACACTAAACAAAACAAACTACTTTGGGGGGTATTAATGAAATAAAAGTCTGAGAACAAATTTTAGACCAAGAAGAGTATTTTTTATCATCACATTGACCCTTTTAAATCCAAATCTCACATAGCTTTCATAGTTGTGCAATGGTCAATGGTGGTAATGTATAGTTTCCTTGTCTAAGTCAAATATCCTATACCTCACTCATGGGGGAGTAGTGCAAAATCAAATATGATTTTTCAAGTATTTTCATATCACGTTTTGCACCCTTACATGTGCTGGAATCTTAGCTATGATAATGTTTTACATATTGCCCTTCACTTTTATGCTTTTTATTCTTCTTGCTAGCATTTTTTACAATGCATCTATAAAATCTTGAGGAACTTACATGATTTTTTAGCATTTTTCTCAACAAATTAGGTCCCAACAATTATGTTCCATGCACCAAAGATCATGACCAAATGAATTCAAAGAACCTTGGGCCTTCGTGGTGGAATCAACTGAAAGACAAGTACCACTCAAACCACCAATTGAACCAAATCAACCTAAACCTCCCTAACCAAGAAGATCCAAACGTCATAAATATTATTCCTCAAATACCAAGTGGGGAACATCCACAACAATGATTATCAAGCATTAAGTCAAATGATCCATTGATAGATCCTATTGATTTGGAGAATGTTTAAGAGAAGCTTGGAACTCATGCAACATGAGCTCATACAACCAAGTTGGGGGCATGAACAATGCAAAGAAAAAAGAAAGAAACTATGTTAGGTACTACTGTAAGAGCAAGGATTGATGTGGAACCAAAGTAAGATTCTTCAAACGAGGGTACTAAGCTTAGAAGAAAAAGTCTAGAGATATATATTATACCCTCAATACACATTAGTCATACCAATAGTTATTTCACCATAACCACCACATCCTAATACTTCTTTTTAAGGTGGTAAGTTGATGATATGTCCTGTGTCATATATTGTTATAACTCCTTGAGGAGTCATCATTGTGTTAACCCCGATATCGGATACATGATATCAGGTGCCAAGAAACAATGTTGGATATCCGATATCATCACTTTTGTGCTAGCCTATAAATACAACACTTGGGTGCACGGTTGGGACATAGTTTTAGTTTTTAATAGTCTTTCTTAGATTTCTGAATTCAAGTTCTATTATTCCTAGTGCATGCCCGTAGCATGATGTTTGTAATTGTACAACACCCTTATTCAAGTGTGACGTACTTGGACACGTTACATGGCTAGAAATAAAGATCGCAATTACTTCCATCATTGCAACATCCAGTTAGATTATTATATCTTTCAATTGTTAATTGTTTAATTATTTACTATTCTCCTTAATAATTTCATTTATTGCTCTTTACAATTCTTGTTGTTAAGTAGAATGAGTACATCTAATAGCAAGCACTTAAGTGTAATTACTTGGCAATCTAGTAGTGTACTATTTGGCCAACCCAGTGACATACGCTTGGTGATCCCAGTGGTGGCTATATGAAGTCCAAGGCATGTGCGGAAGATTAGAAATGAATATTCATCGCTTGTAGGCTAGTTTAGATTTTACTTCCCATTGTTCATTATCTCAATTAATTACCTCTTTATTGTCATTAGGAGCAGCATATGATTAAACAACATCATATACCTCACTTTGGACTAAACCATATGTGACAAAGCTACCACTAGTCTAAGTGGGAAGACAACGAACTATGATTAAGACATAACAATTTAGATGCACAACTAGTCCCATCCACAGAATTTGACCAGATCATGCACTAATGCTTGTGATTCATATGGTTGGGCATTAGGATACCTCACCACTCATCATTGGCATCATTCCCAGGGATGGTGCTAGTTATCTAGATTATCTATATCATACACAATCTCTATAAAGGTATTAACAATATATCTTTCAAGAAGTATTAAATCACACACACCATAAACCAATAACAATGCCTCTTTCACAAGGAAACGATAATGCACTGTATAACAAAAACATTCATTAGAGAACTAACAAGATATATGGTGAGGAAAATTGGAGTGACCAACCTTATGCAGGGGTTTCTTATGTTCATGCCCACCCTAACAACACTCAAAGACTACATTCACCTAAATCAGACAACCTTGGAGGAGATGAAGTAAGTCTTGGACTAGGGCAGGCCTCAAGGCCTAAGACCTTCTCAAATCCTAGAAAGTATAAATCAAGGGACCCTAGGGAACACCATAGAAGCCATGGCAATCCTTCTAGTTCCTCAACTTCCTCTCCCCCTTCAACGTCTAATTTTGATGAAGATGAACATAGGTATAGAGATAAAGTTTGATGAGACACCATTGTATGGCCCCAACGTTGGATATGCGACATCATAGCCTTGATGTCACATACTCGACATCGGAGCTTATAATTAATGTCAGATACCCAATGTTGCCTCATCTAAATCTCACCTATAAATATGGTGTTGGGGGTGCTTGGATGAGATAGGTAGTAAGTAGTTGATAGTTAGTTTTCAAGTTAGTTTTCAATTTCTTTTCCTTAAAGTCTGTTATTTCTAGTGCATGCCTATAGTGTGATGTTGATAATTGTATGGAACCTTTGTTCAAGTATGACATACTTGGACACATTACATGACTGGCAATAAAGATCAAGATTACTCCCATCATTGCAGCATCCACTTAGATTGTTATTGCTTTAATTATTTACTACTTTCTTTAGTTAATTCCATTTATTCTTATTTACTACTCCTATTATTAAGCAGAATTTGTATGCCTTAATTAGAAGCATTTAAGTGGAAGTACTTGATGATCCAGAAGTGTATCATTTGGGACAACTAGTGACGTACACTTGGCAACCCCAAAAGTATCCTCACGAAGTCCAAGACATGTATGGCTGATTAAGTGCGGATACTCATCGCCCATAGGCTAGTTTAGATCTTTTTTTCCATTACTCATTAGTTTAATTAATTTATTTCTTTATCACCATTAGGAGTAGCATAAAATTAGGAACCACATCATATGCCTCACTTTGGACTAAACCATATGTGACAAAGCTACCACTAGTCCAAGTGGGAAGACAACGAACTACAATCAAAGCATAACAATCTAGGTGCCACAACTAGTCCCATCCATAGAATTCGATTGGATTATGTGTGAACGCTTGTAATTCGTATGGTTGAGCATAGGGGTACCATGCCACTCATCATTGGCACCATTTCCAAGGATGGTGCTAGTTATCTAGATTAGTTATATCATACACAATCGCTGTAAAAGGTATTAACAATATATCTTCTAGAAAATATTAAATCACACACACTGTAACCAACAACAATATCTCTCCCACACAAAAATGAAAATGCCCTATATAGTGAACAAATTCATTGGAGAGCTAATGAGATATATGATGAAGAAGATTGGAGTGATCAACCTGTTGGCGACCGTTTGGGACGCGACCGCCAACGAGTGTCCTCGAACAGGATTTAGGTGCCTACTGGTCTCTGGCAACACCAAGGCCCAGATACCTCCAAATAAACTTAGTAGTTAATGTGAGTATGTGTGTGTGCTGTTG
>MNCI01007394.1:828993-843280 GCA_015680685.1 Gnetum montanum
AAAGAAAAAATATTCAAGCCTAGATCTAGGTCCTTCTCTCCTTGTGGCGGCTAAATTTTTCTGCAACACTGGGTCCTTCAAATCCTAATCTCGTCAACACTTGGTAGTTCTACATTCTGACCTGGTCTTCCTTGTCCAATTATAATTGTATCTCATCACTCTGAGAAAACAAACGAAACACGTGCAAAGAGCGATGGATGGAAGCGAGATCGGTGTTATCCTCGTTAGCATCCATGGCTTTCCTCGGCTCTTGTTCCAAAAAGCACGGCCCTCACCAAGTCAAATACCCGCATAGATCATTCATTCTCTCATAATGATCATGCTTTGTTGAGAGAAGAGGTGGCTGCAGCAGTAGGAAGATTGGGAGATTGGAGAAAAAGAAGTGAATCGCTTGGATTTGGAGGGAGGAGATAAGAAGAAGAGGAGAGAGGTCCAGGATTTGGGTCAAAATCACAGAGTCTGGATAGCCATGGAAACACGCTTAAAACAAAGACATGTTCTCTCACACAATTATCCGCAGTAAGTTGCTAATTATCTTTTTACCTCAAGAAACTAAAAATAGGCTAACAGAGAGGCTGGGGTAATAGGGGGGCCTTGAGAGAATAATTATATGCAGCTCTAATGCTGTTGTTGCTACTACAACATCATCAGCATTTTCAATTCTGCATTCCCCATTTTTATGCAACCTCACATTTCTGACCTGTATAAATCTCTCTAATAGTGAGTTCTTTGGACCTATCCCAAAGAGATTGGTAGGCTGAGGCGATTGCAATATTTAGATCTCTCATCAAATGTCTTGTCAGGACCTATCTGTTCCATGAAATGGCCAAAATGTGCCAGCACAACCTTATATAGGGGTTTCTTATGATCATGATCATCATGATGACACTCAAAGACTACATTCACCTAAGGTAGACAATCTTAGAGGAGATGATGTAGGTCCTAGACTAGGGGAGGCCTCAAGACCTAAGACCTCCTCGAAACCCAGAAATGATAAATCAAGAGATCACAAGGAACACCATAGAAGCCATGGCAATACTTCCAATTCCTCATCTTCCTCTTTCCTTTTAACATCTAGTTCTAACAAATATGAACATAGGTATAAAGATAGAGCTCCATCGAACTAAAAATTGGAATCAAACCCACGGGAAGAGTCAAAGAGGACACCATGAACATAGGAACTTCCCTCACAATCTATTTGATGATGATGAACCCATGTTGGCCACTAAGAGGCTAATGCATATCACAAAGGCCATTAATATATCTCGTAGGCATTTCAAAAAGAGTTGACTACCTAAGCTTGATGTGAATAATATTCTAAAATTTGCAGGAGGCTATGACTCATATCTGCAACATCATTTACAAACCTTCCATGATGCCTATGTTAACTGTAACATTGAAAGTGGATGGAAAAATATTAAGCTCTTTCCTAGGACACTAGTTGATAGAGCCCAAATGTGCTATAGATCATTGAGACCAAACTTAATCTAACAATGGTCCACAATGCTAGAACTTTTCAACGAAAGATATCAAACTTATAAAAGAGTGTCCAATTTGAGGAGACAAATCCAAGAGTGGAAACAAGAACAATATGAACCCTTGGACATGGCCTTAAATAGATATTATGCCTTACTAAATCAATGCCCAAGCCATGGTTTCTCCAAGGAAGAGAAACTTTACAACATCATAAATGGGCTTCGTAATAAAACAAGGGAGACCCTTGGGATGTATGTCCTAGGGCAATTATACGAGCTCCAAGCCCATCAAATCAAAGAGCTAATAACATGTGTGGCAAATGAAGAAGGAGACATGTGCAAATGGAAGAATGTCAAGAAATCTCAATGGGACCCAACTCTTCAATCGAAGGAGGTCCAAATTTATGGTAAGAAAAATGAAACCACTCTCGATAAGGTGATTCCACAACAAAATTTGTCAATAAAGGAGTCTATTGATGATCTAAAAGAAAAATTTAATAGGATTTTTAAATGGATAAATGAAAATTTCACAACTCTTATTGAGATAGTCGTGGAGGAGATGATGCAACACATGCCAAGCAATCACAATAAATAGAGGACATAGAACCAAGAAACAGTTAGGAATACTTTTCAGTAGACAAGAAAAGTGGTGATGAAAGTAAGGCTAAAGACTTTACCCTAGACAAAGATTATGGATGTGAACTATGCATATATGACCATCCCAAGGGTCATTTCCCCATATTGTTGCATCTACAGGAGTATTGGGCAGGTGCCTTAAATCCAAAGTTGATGCAAAAGCACATGCCCAGGAGACTTCCACTTCCACAAGGTAATTTTAGATAGTCCCACAACCAATCATACCATCCTAGGGAGACTTACCACCAACCTCAACACAATCATCAATCTTAGTGGCAACAACCATAGTCGTGGGGGAGGCCACCACCACATCAGCCATATCCGTCGAAAATGCATGGTTATTATGTTCAACACCCTATTTCTCCAACCAATTCTGTATCCTCTACTTCTAATCATCACTACCACTCTCCCGAGTAACATCAATACATGACATCCCCTAAAGAATCACCACCTTGTGCCTCTTACCATCCAACTTACCCTTGATATTCTCATAATCCACCTCCTTATACACCATCGCCAGTAATTCATGAAGGTCTAGCCCCACAATATCAACCAATGAGTGCCACTTGTGATGCAAATGTGCAAACACACGTTGACACTAGTGGGTTCCAACTACAACACTGGAAACATCCTTTCTAGAGAAAAGGCCGTAAGCTGAGGCAAATCACACATGGACCCACCACATCATTCTAGCTAGCACAAGGCCAACTTGGCACATCACCTTCCCTGTCTCAACAAATGTCCTCCGACCATATACATAGGCCGCCATTCATCGGTACTCTAATCCCACATCCAGCCAATGAATATATAAATTTGGGGAGATAAATAAATCCATGCATACCACCTCATAATCAAGGGTGCACTCATGGGCTAGCCACCCATAATGCTAACACACCTCATATCCTGACCCACCATACATATAACAATCAGGTGTGTGACCAACAATTTTTCTACCTAGCCACCACACCACCAACAGGCATCCAGTGGCTAGGGCATGAAGGGTTCCCAACATTTTGAACATGCATGGATCCTATTCCTCCACTTATTAATCCTATCCATGGCCAAATGTTTAGTCATGGGGGTTATCCCCCATTCTAATCTTCAAAATTTCTAAGTGATTTTTATCTTTTTATTTTACAATTTTTTATCATTTTCCTATTTTTTCTACTTTTTCTAGTTGTTGTTTTAATTTTCTTTGAATGTAATCTTGCTATTGATTATGTTGCCCATTGAGGTGAGGTTTTTCTCTATGTTGTCGAGCAATAAGGGACTGATTATTCAAACATTGGGACCACTATATCCATTCACCCATTCCATTAATAAGAGGGTGTTGCTCTAGTCATAATGGTAATCTTTTTCATCATCCAACCTAATAATAAATCTATAATCATTGTGTCTGGATGGAAGAGTGCAGAACTAAGGCAGAATGTAAAGGGTGTGACATCAAGGGGATTCGTGGATTCTCTTTGGCTAATTCTGTATGGTGTGTCATGTTGATGAGGTTGTAACCATATCCTTGTAGATCTAATAAAAAATGGCAGTAAGAGCATCTTTAAACGGCATTGAATAAGCTTGTGCGACTCCCATTGGAAAGACATGTACCCATGCTTGAAGGTTGGTGACTTTTTAGAACAGTCAAATATATATATATATATAATTATGTCATAATACACTCCTCCCTTGGACAAAATGCCAAGTGATGTTACTCCTCATGACTTTGATAGTCTTATAGTTGTCTGTCGATGGGATGAAATGATGCAGTGTCACTAAATGGTGGTTTGGACTTGGTTTGAATCTTGGAAAGAAGGACACATTGTTATTTAACCATTCATAACACACAAGGTTTCATTATGACCATTGTACGACACCTCATATCACGATTTGTATGATCCATCTCATCTTATTATTCACATGTTCATAACTTGTGGTTTTATGTAACATGGAGTGATTATCTTAATTTGGTGGTTTTAACATATGTGTGTTTTGTTTCACAGGTATGGGTTACATTCAACCCCTCGAGTGCCTATGGATATTATAGGTGTGGTTACACAAGGGCATCATAGGCTAGCGCCTCCTTTGGGGAGGATCCACTTGTGTAACTTTTGTGACTTGTACTTGTTTATTATGCACACACCATTTTTCACCTTCCAAAAACTCAAATTGTTTTATCCTATTATTTCCCTTCTCACAAAATTAATCTATCCCACAGTCACACTTTCAACACCCTTTCTCTTACTCATTTTTGTACTTTCCAAGTTGACAATTTCACCTTATCCTACTTCTGGTGCCTTAAATTTATTTTTCACTTACCTAGCATGATGAACTTAACTTCAAACCTTCTAATTAATCCCAGAGCTTTTGATTATATGCTCATTGGCCCCATAAAATTAAAATTTTTTGACCTTAATGTCATGTACCTGATTTCGCATACATGATCTCACATACTTGACATTGGATCTGAAAACTACTATAAATACAACCCCTGCAAAAATCAAAACTTCATTTTCTCATTTGCTACTAGGGGAGTTATTGAAATTTTTTCTTATGACTTGGAGCTCTGCACCTCCATCTTCCACTAGTGATCTCTAGCTCTTTAACACTCCAATTTCTGTGTTGTTTGAACCTATCTGAACTTGAAGTGTTCAACTTAGTCATGGGGGTTGCTTGCATGCAAAATTTGCACTAATTTGCTAAAATTTGCTATCACCTAGAAGGTATCATAAGGGTAAGGATGTTAAAAACCTTAGGAATTATAATGCAAAATCACTAACAATAATGCTAGATGACAAATTTTTGTAACCCACAGGCCCATAACCATTATTTTAAGCCACAAATAACAAAAAAGAAACTAATTGTGATGGGTCGTAGAAGAGATAGATACTTTTTGGGGGATTTTTCTTGAAACTTTTCCTAACCCTGAAATCATATGCATTATAAGCTCAATAAACTAAGGTTATGAGTAAGGTATAAATTTGATGAGAGCAGTTACTCTAGCAGTTACTCTAATTATTAGAGTGCTAACTCTAGCGGTTACTTTAGCAGTTATTCTAATTATTAGAGTGGTTACTCTAGCGGTTACTCTAGCAATTATTCTAATTATTAGAGTAGTTGCTCACAAGTCTATAAATATAGTGCCTAGGTGCACAATTGGGAGGA
This sequence comes from Gnetum montanum, assembly GCA_015680685.1. Classification (NCBI taxonomy): domain Eukaryota; kingdom Viridiplantae; phylum Streptophyta; class Gnetopsida; order Gnetales; family Gnetaceae; genus Gnetum; species Gnetum montanum. The sequence goes on from MNCI01007394.1 coordinate 834,261, forward strand.
AGTCTTTTAGCAGTCAAGTAGCAAAACTCTTGTAGTCTATTTGAAAGTTAGAGTATTTTCCAAGTGCCCACAGTAGGAGGTCTAAGTGTGGATGGATCTTTATTCAAGCATTGTGTACCTGAGCACATCTTGTATACGGCAATAAAGATGAGCTCTTTGATTCATCCTTGTAACACTTGAGATTTGTTTTCTTACGCATTTCTTTTATTTTATTTTCTTATGCTTTTATTTTAATTTATTTTATTTTATGCACTTTACATTTCTGTTATTAGCATAGCAATTCATTTTGATTAATCAAGAAAATTTTTAAATTACACAAGCACAACCACTTCGAGCATGTGTGTAATGCTTGGTAACCCAATAACGATTAGCATTTGGTAATCCCAGCAATGTTGCACTGGTTCAGGATGTGTACGGCAAGTGAGAATGGATGATGGTGTTAGAATTAGTTAGAACTTAGTTAATGAGTAGTTAAGTTAAATTAGTCATTTAGTTACCTCTCTCCTTCCCTACTAGCACAAGACATAAAAACATAAAAGCTATAAAAATCATATGCCTTAAGCTTACTTAACCATACAATCATGACATACAGGTAAGCTTGGGAAGACAATGATCAACCAACCTATCCTTATTCCACAAGGGCACATAAGCACTTAGTCCTTGGAATTCAACCAGATCGTGCGTGAAACGTTCATATTCGTATGGTTAAGCATAGGGGTACCTCACTGCTCATCATTGGCACCGTTTCCGAGGACTTAGTTGTTTGTGCGCTAACTAGAACATAGAAAATCATTCACATTGTTGGAACGAATCCTTAGGGTTGGTTGAGAAAATAATAAACAAGAATACATTGCACACTGAACAAAAAAGTATGTCTCCTTCTTTGTACAAAAGTGCCTCACCACCTAGGTCTGAAACAAGAAATAGTCGACGACATAATATACATGATGTTGATCTTCTAGTCCCTCAACAAGTTCAAGTGGTATATATTCATCCCAATGAGTATATACCACACTTCACCTTTATCCTCCATCAAGATGAACAACTTTGTTGGCAAGACTTAGAATGTAACATTGTGTTACCTCCCAATCGTTTAGTCTTGAGCATGCTTCTTCATGCTCTCACACGAATTGGCATTCTGCATGTACATGTAGAATACATTGTGCATGACCATGACTCAAGAGAATACCATCCCATAGAGGCACAATGTCAAAGAGACTTTCAATAGGAGAGACATCATAAGTCTTTGAAGGGTAAGTGGTCCCAAGATATCCCACATGTCTTAAGCAAAAATGAGGGTGGTGAACCTACCTCAGGCAGTCGCTCACACAACGATGTTCCTCCCATTGACTTTGGCCAAGGGGTTGTATATCATAACCTTCATTCCACTATTCATAACCTAGGTTCTAATACCCACTGGCACAAAGGGTTTAAAAAAGGGACACGAACACATGGTAAAGGTGGACATTCTGATCGCAATCACGATCGAGGTTGTGATCGTCGAAGAGAAGGTAGCAGACATCGTCATGGTGATGGTTCTCCTTCTTATTCACCTTTATCCTCTCCTTCAATATCCGGATGTAGTCATAAGAAAAAAGACCATGGGGATAAAGGTAGGCAAAGTGGAATTCATAGATGAAACAACTAGAAAAGGGGACAAGGGCACTCTAGAGAGTCACGACATAGAAGAAGGGAGAGTAGGGAACAACATAGGCATCATAGATGCTATGGATAAGATGATCACAATTGACCCCTACTCACCACTCAAAGTATGTTAGACATAACTAAGGCTGTTAGAATTCCCAAAAGGCACTAGAAATATAGTAGGATCAAGAGATTAGATATGAACAACATCCCACGATTTGAAGGGGGATACAACGTTGATCCTCATAACCACTTACAAGCATTCCATGATGCATGTGCCTTAAAAAACATAGAGAAAAAATGGAAAAAACTTAAGTTGTTCCCGTGGACACTAGTTAAAGAAATAGAAAGCTAGTACCGGTCCTTAGAATAGGAATCTATTCATAGATGGAGTACTATGTTAGAATTATTCAATGATAAGTACTAAACGTACTCTCGAGTGTCCAACCTGCGAAAGCAAATCCAAGGCTGGAAACAAGGAGGACATGAACCCTTGGATGTTGCCATGGGCCAATACTATGCACTATTACATCATTGTCCTAGCCATGGTTATTCGCAAAGGGATCAACTGCACCATCTCATGGATGGGCTTAGGCATGAAACAAGAAGAACACTTGGGACTTATGCCCAAGGGAGACTATGCAAGCTTACGTCCCATCAAATTCAAAGACTATTAGAGCAAGTTGCTAAGGAAGAAGGTGAGCTATAGAAGAGAGAAAGTATGAAAGAGTATAACCAAGATCCTTACCTTTGAAAGAGGGGAGTAATATTTTATGAGGATGAAGAAGAGTCACCTAATGGGACGCGATATCGCATGGGCTTCGATATCGCATACGCTATATCCCGTTTTCCCCTGCGATATCGTGTACGCGATATCATAGTGTGCCGTCATATCTATAAATAAGAGGCAGCTCTCCCTTGTTTCTCATTCTAGGCCTAGACCGTAGCAAAAATTTGGCAATTTGATCCCTCTAGAGATAGAATATTTTCCATGTGCCCGCAATAGGAGCTCCAAAGTCAACGGATCTTTATTCGAGCAAATATTGTACCTAAACACATGTTTGTGTATGGCAATAAAGACGAACTTCTTGGATAAACCTTGCAGTGCATGGGATAGGCTAAATAGGACTTTATTTACTATTATTTATTGTTTATCATTTAAATGATTTATTAGTAATTAAATATCTCTCAACCCTTCTCTCCTAGTTAAGTGCNATACAACCGTGACAAATACAAGTAAGTCTAGGAAGATAACAAATAATTAGACTTAAGTGTTCCATGAGGCATGTAGGCACTTAGTCTACGGAGTTCGACCGGATCGTGCATGTAATGCTCATATTCGTATGGTTGAGTGTAGGGGCACCTCGCCACTCATCATTGGCGCTGTTGCTGGGGACTAAGTGTTTGTGCACTAAGTAGAACATAGGAAATCACTCACATCATTGGGAGCTTAAATGAACCTTAGGGTTAATTAAATGAAAAATTATATAATGGTTAATTATCACACCAAATAAGACACAATGTCTTCTTCTTCTTCTCACAAGAGCATTACACCACCTAGGGATCATACAAGAAACCGTCGGCAGTCTAAAATACATAACCAAAATCAGCCAGCTCCTCAACAATATAGGGTGGTATATACTCATCCCGATGAGTATATACCTGATATTACTTTTATCCTCCATCAGGATGGACAAATGCACTGGAGAGACTTGCAAGGTAACATAGTGTTACCTCCAGATCGTGCAATCCCCAACATGCTCCTTCGTGCTCTGGCATAGATAAGCATGAAAGAATTATACATGGAATACATTACGGTAGATTTTGACATGAGGGATTACCATCCCACAGCCACACAACATTTAAGGGACTCAAGGCAGGAGATCCACCATACATTATTGAAGGGAAAAGGGGTTCCACATGTCCTAAGTGAAATTGGAGATGGTGAACCATTTATAATAGGTTCTCTATCAAAAGATGTTCCCCCTCCTAACGATAGTCAGGAGGTGGGGTATCAGAACCTACGCTCCATGATACACAACCTTGGTTCTGATCCCCGTGAACACCAGCTGTTCACTGAGGGAACAACAACACATGACAAGGACGGGCACTCAGATCGTCATCACGATCTAGGCCGAAGCCACCAAAGAGAAGGCAAGAAACATCGTCATGGCAATGGTTCTCCTTCTTCTCCCCCTTCATCACATCATTCACCCTCTCCTTCTACATTAGCACACAGTCATCAAGAGCATAACGGAGAGGATAAGGGTAAGAGAAATGAGAGACCTCGACGAGAGAGTCAAGAGAGAGGACGAGGGCAGTCTAGAGAGTCTAGGCATGAAAGAAGGAAAAGTAGGGAACAATCCAGACATCATAGACATCATGAAAGATATGATCATGACAAACCCCTACTTGCCACCCAAAGCATGCTAGATATTATGGATGCTGTGAGAATACCCACAAGGCATCAAAAAGATAGTCGGATCAAGAGATTAGATATGAACAATATCCCATGCTTTGAAGGGGGATACAACGGTGATCTGCAAAATCATTTATAGGCACCTTGCAAAAAATAGAAAATGAGTGGCAGAAATTAAAGTTGTTTCCCAGGAAACTCATAAAGGGAGTAGAGAGTTGGTACCGGTCCTTAGAACTGAAAACCATCAAGAGGTGGAGTATGATGTTAGAACTCTTCAATGATAAATATCAAATGTACTCCAAAGTGTCTAACTTGCGTAAGCAGATCCAAGGATGGAAGCAAGGTCCTCATGAACCCTTGGATGCTGCCATGGGCCACTACTATGCATTGCTACATTGTTGCCCAGGCCATGGTTACACACAACGGGATCAACTTTGCCATCTCGTAGATGGGCTAAGGTATGAAACTAGGAGAACCCTTGGGACTTATGCCCAAGGGAGATTATCAGAACTTAGATCCCATGAAATTCATTGATTTTTGGAGCAAGTAGCCAAAGAAGAAGGGGAGCTACAAAATAGAGAAAGTGCGGAAGAATATAACCGTGATCCTTCCCTCCGAAAGAAGGGAGTGAGATTTTGCAATGAAGAGGATGAGTCACCACTCGAAGAGTTGGTGAATAGGAAAACCTTGCCACTTCAAAAACTAACAACAAAAGTATCGGCTAAGGTAGATGAAATATGGAGCTCCTTAGATAGTAAAATCGAAATTGTCCTAAAGATTGTAGAGGAATCTAAGAAGGAACGAAGTAGTGACAAGGACAAGAAAAAGAGGAGAGATTCAGGCCCTGCACGTGACAAGGGTAAGGGGAAAATAACTATCTTCGATGAGGTTGTGGATTCTGACATAGACAATGATGATGGATGTGAGATCTGCCAATATGACCATCCTAAAGGATGTTGTCCAATCATCTCACATCTACAAGAGTCTGGGGTGTATGCACTCAACCTGAGACTTAACAGACGGTAGACACCCCGAAGGTTACCTTATCCCCAAGGTAACCCAAGACAGTTCCACCAACCGTTGACGTACTATCCAAGTGGAACTCCACCACAACCCATCGGGCAACATCAGCACCCACAGTCATGGGGGATGCCACCGCCTAAACAACAATACCCTTACCAGCAACTAGACCCATATGGATACTACGTACAGTAGCTGATTTCTCCAAGTGACTCCATGGGTCACACAACTCCACAACATCACTACCAAGTTTAGGAGTACTTTAGAAGGACTCCTTCTCCTCCTGGAGATGCTCCACATCCATACCATCCTCCAAATCTGTCCGCCTCTCTTCCGCCAATAGTTCCCATACCACCCGCTCCAACAATGCAAGGGGAACTCCCCACTCAACCATAGCAATGTAACGCTATGAGAACTGTGAACCTTCAACCTACTATTGATTCTAAAAACCACAAAAAGAGAAGACCTTTCTTCGGAACCAAAAGCCCAAACAGTCTCTCACAACCACAAGTAGTTGAGTCTATGACCACTCCTCCAACACATAAGGCTTCGGAGCTCCCTTCAAACCAATACCTGAGCTCAACACATACGATTATGTTAACACATACCGTAATCGACTGGATCAAGGTAGGCCACCTTCCCAAGAAACTATCTAACCCAGGAAGTCTCTTAATCTACCTCCAAGTCACCGGAAATGAACCACATAAGGCTCTTCTTGACTTAGGTTCCAAAGTCAACTTAATATCATGAGAAATGTATCAAGCCTGGAACCTGTCCCAACTTAAGAAGAGAAATATTCAACTAGAGCTAGCAGACCAGTCCATCACCATTCCCTTGGGATCGGTGGAGGACATCATTATCAATGTGTCTGGTTGGCCATACCTAGCTGATTTCCTAGTGATAGAAGTTAACAACAACGAAGGGGACTTCCCAACTATAATGGGGAGGGCATGGCTAAGCACAATAGACGCATGCCTAGGAATTCGTGATCTTTCCTTGGAAATATCTAAGGTAAACATTTATGGAAAGATCGAGAAGAAGAAAGTTCCATGCATCACATACAGTGACTCATCGAGTGATGACATGGAGGAATGCTCCGCATCTCCTACATGCAATAGGTGTTCCCTAGAAACTTTGAGACAAAGATGCCTGTATGTAGCAACCACACAACAAGTAGACACCCCGTGGTTGATAGCTAGTCGAAAGAGCAACCAACCAACATGCATGGAATGAACTGGGGGAACAACTCATGCCCACAACAAAGGCAAAGATACATTGGAATATGAGTGTCGCCGACTTCCACCCCTTAATCTAAGAACATAAATTGGGAGAAGTTGGACACTTTTAAGAAATTCAAATAGGCATTCATTATTTCAGATCTCTCCCTTTCCATTCAATCATGGGGGAGATGGCCACCTATGCTAATCATTTGGGGCCCTCAGTTCTTTTTAAGTTTTGGTTTTACACATTTTTTTTTACACATTTTTGTTTTACACGTTTTTGTTTCACACATTTTTTTTACACGTTTTTTTTACACATTTTTGTTTTACAAATTTCTTTAACTTTTCTTCTTCTTTTTTTACAACATTGTTATACTTTTTCATTTGTGTGTGTGTGTGTGTGTGTGTGTTATCCATTTCTAAGGTATGTTTACCCAATAAGTGTTCTTCATGATGCTATGAACTATTTTTATAGTGATTGCTAATGTTTGGTTTTAACCTTTAAGTCATGATGTTGATACTAAGGTATGTTTCTTTTAATATAGCAGGCAATGAGTTCACTTCATCCATCCATTCACAAATTTCTATGGTCTCTCTCAGCTTGGAAATGTACAGTCCCTTTTTAAACAAGAACTATCAACGAATCGGTGACTAGGCGTTTCACAAACTAAGGAAGGACTCAAGGATTGAAAAGGGTGTGACTTCAAGGGAACTTGATGCATTTGTGTTGGCCATTCTCTTGGGTGCTTGGATGTTTTCTTCTTGAGTTTTCTTACCATTTCGACGTTAGCCAATTATCGGGCAGCTGAGCTAATAAAAATAACAAATTCTTTGCATGGTGTGGTTCTCATGCATAAACACATAAAAAAAATAGAATAGTGAGAATTCAAAGCATACCCCTTAGATGAAATAACCATTTGGGCTACAAGCACTGGTTATGGAACTAAAATAAAAAATTTTCCTCTAACCAAGGCCCTTCTCGCTTCCCATTCTGTTCTCCTTTGTTTCATCAGAATGGTGGTGACTCTTTGGTGGAGACATTCTTGTTACTTCAAGAGGATGGATTGGCCAAATGTATTAATGTGAAGTCACTGGAAGCAGTTTGTTTGAGGCCAAACTTGGAATGGGATTTGCTAAGTCACATTAATCATGAACTACACAAGGGGCTATACACCACCTTGTTCTTGGGATTCCATTCCATTCTCTTCTCTCCATCCTTCTCTCCATTGTTCACCTCATTGCCAATTGTATCATTAATATATATTTTGGTTGACACATTGTTTTCTTTTTGGTATATTCTTATGGCTAAGACTTTAACTCTTGTTCCAAATGACATTCTCAGAGCCTACAGACTCTTTGAATGTGGGTTTGTCAGGGCATTAAGGGCATGAGCCTGCTTTGGGGAGGACCCACTGACATTCCTATTTGGTGCACTAGTTAAATTCTTTCTCTTAACATTTTTGCAATTAACTTTATTTTTTTCATTTCCATCTTGACATCCATTTCATCGATGTTATAGTTCTCTCTTTTTCTCCATCTTTCTTGTTCTTTTTCTTTCTCCATTCTATCGCTACTGGAGGTTCGCTCTTAGTCATGGGGGTCCAGACCCAAATTTTTTTGATTTTCTCCTAACCCCTACACCTTCGGTAGTCACCAATCTTATATCTCCAGACCTATATCAGCCATACCACAACTTAGCCGATGGACCTTCCACCAAAACAAGGTATCAACTACATTGAAATTCATTTACCCTTGCTAATCCAAAGACTATGTTGTGTGTGCAGATGGCAATCATGCAACAATAGATTGGATTTGGAGGGAACACATGGAATGGAGCAATGCTGGAAGCAGCTATGCAAGGAGCAAGACTGATGGTGCACTTACGGATGGACAACGAAAGGTGTAATCTTGGTGTTGGCAGCAGCAAAACTTCTTTCTCTCTCTCTTTCCTAGCCTCCAAATGAGGCCTAATGTCAAATGTATAAAGTGTTCACTCTTGTTGTCATGAACACTAGTTTTGTCTTGCCTTGTAATGATGATTTGTTCACATGTCATCCCATTAGTTCCATTTGAGTCAATAATCCCATACCATCCCAATATTTTGTAAGGAACTCGAGGACGAGTTTTTATTCAGTCATGGGGGTATGATGGGACGTGATATCGCATGGGCCACGATATCGCGTACGTGATATCGTAGTGCGCTGTCATATCTATAAATAAGAGGCAGCTCTCCCTTGTTTCTCATTCTAGGCCTAGACCATAGCAAAACTCTAACAGTTTGATCCCTCTAGAGATAGAATATTTTCCATGTGCCCGCAATAGGAGCTCCGAAGTCAATGGATCTTTATTCGAGCAAATATTGTACCTAAATACTTGTTTGTGTATGGCAATAAAGATGAACTTCTTAGATAAACCTTGCAGTGCATGGGATAGGCTAAATAGGACTTTATTTACTATTATTTATTTTTTATCATTTAAATGCTTTATTAGTCATTAAATCTCTCTCAACCCTTTTCTCCTAGTTAAGTGCCTCAGTATGACCGCTTCGAGCACGTGCGTTACGCTTGGTGATCCCAACAACGATTAGCGTTTGGTAACCAAGGCTGCATCGGTTCAGGGTGTGAACAGTAAGTGGGAACGGATGCTGATGCTAGGTTAATTAAGACTTAGTTAGTTAGTTAAAGTTAGTTAATTAATCTCTTTACCCTTCACCTTGT
>MNCI01007394.1:847953-910528 GCA_015680685.1 Gnetum montanum
AAGGACCTTATATTATTTATGCAACTTTTTCTTCAAGGGCCATGACAATATACAAACCTAAGAGCCCAAATAAGAAATTTTTGGTCAACATGCAACAAACCAAACCTTTCTAGAAGCTTAGGACAGCTAGTACACATGCTACCTCTCTTGATGGACAACCCTACTCACTATTTCAGATCTCCTCCTTCCAACTTAGTCATGGGGGAGATGGCCACCTATGCTAACCATTCTAGGCCCTCAATACTTTCTGAAATTTTCTTTTATACATTTTTTGTTTTACACATTCTTTCAACTTTTCTTATTTTTGTTTTACACCATCGTTCATGTTTTTACTATTTCTTTGTTTGCTTGATTTACTTTAATTCGTTATCTAATAAGTGCTCATGATGGTGGATTGAATTATATCATATGGATTGCTAATGTTTGGTTTTTACCTTTGAATTATGATGCTGATATTAAGGTATGGTTCTTTTGGTAAAATAGGCAATGAGTCCATGTCGTCCACTCATCCATACAACTCTATGGTCTCCTTTAGCTTGGAACTGTATAGTCCCCTTTTTCTAAGTAAACTTGTTAATGAATCAGTGGCTAGGTATTTTTCAAACCAAGAAAAGACTCAAAAGATGAAAAGGTTGTGACTTCAAGAGGATTTGATGCATTGGTGCTGGCCATTCTCTTGGGTGCTTGGATGCTTTTTCTTGGGTTTTTTGCCATTCTAACATTATTCAAATATCAGGAAGCTGAGTGAATAAAAATAAGTCTTTGCATGGTGTGGTTCTCATGCATAAACATCAAAAAAAAGAAAAAAGAGAAAAAGGTAAGAATTTAAAGCACACCCCTTAGATATAATAAAGCAATATGGGCTACAAGTGCTAGTTATGGCACTAGAAAGACATGTTGCCCATGCCTGAAGGTTCCCTCTAACTAAGGCCCTCTCTCGCTTCCTGCTTCTCCATCTCACTCTCCTTGGGATGGTGGTCACTCTTTGTGGAAGCATTCTTGTTGCCTCAAGAGGATGGATTGGCCGAGTGTATTGATGCGAGGTCACTGAATGTGGTTAGTTTGAGTCTGGATTTGGGATGAGTTATATTTAGTTATCTTAACCATGAAATACACAAGGGGCTTTACACAATCTTGTTCTTGGGATTCCATTCCATTCTATCCTCTCCATCTTTCTCCCCATTTTCCACCTCATTACTGGTTTTATCATTAGTCCATTCTAGGTTGATGCATTTTTTTTCTTTGGTGAATTCTTGTGGGTAAGTTTTTAACTCTTGCTTCCAAATGACATTCTTAAAGCCTACAGACTCTTTAGTTTGTGGGTTTGTCAAGGCATAAAGGGCATGAGCCTACTTTGGGGAGGACCCACTGGCATTTCTTTATGGTGCAATTGTTAACTTCTTTCCCTTAAACATTTCTTGCAATCAATCATTTCTTGTTTCATCCCCATCCATGACATCCATTTTATTTGCGTTGCTGTTGATATTTTTCATCTTTCTTGTTCTTCATGTTTTTCCATCTTATAGCTATCGAAGGTTTGCTCTTAGTCATGGGGGCCCTAGCACAAATTTTTTAATTTTTTCCATTTTACTAATTGCCTAACCCCTACACCTTGGGTAGTTGCCAATGATAAATCTCCGAACAAATTTCTACCATAACCACAACTCAGCCAATGTTCTTCATATCGAGGTAAGGTATCAACTACATTATGGATTATCTATCCTTGCTCATTTGTGACTGTGTTATATGTGCAGATGGTGATCATACAAATAATGGACTAAGCTTGGAGGAAGCACTCAAGATGGACCGGAACTAGAGCATTTATGAAAGGAGCAAGTTTGGTGGCATGGCTATGGATAAACAACGGAAGGTGCAATCTTGGCATTGGTGGCAACACGCTCCATTTTTTCTCTCTCTCTTTTTCTCTTTAAGCTACCAAATAAAGGCTTGGATGTCATTTATGTACGAGTGTTCACCATAATGGTCATGAACACTAATGTTGTAATATGCTTATTAATTCATTCATTAGGCACGTTGAGTCTATCATCCTATTCCACCATCAGTTGTCAATTAGTTAATAATCCCATACCTTCCCAATATTTTGTAAGGAACTCAAGGATGAGTTTTCATTTAGTCATGGGGGTATGATGAGAGTGGTTGCTCTAGTAGTTACTCTAATTATTAGAGTGGTTACTCTAGCGGTTACTTTAGCAATTATTCAAATTATTAAAGTGGTTACTCTAGCGGTTACTCTAGCGGTTACTCTAGCAGTTATTCTAATTATTAGAGTGGTTGCTTTAGCAATTATTCTAATTATTAGAGCAGTTACTCTAATTATTAGAGTAGTTGCTCCCAAGTCTATAATACAGTGCCTAAGCGCACAATTGGAAGGAAGTCTTTTAGCAGTCAAGTACTGAAACTCTTATAGTCTATTTGAAAGTTAGAGTATTTTCCAAGTGTCCGCAGCAGGAGGTCTAAGTATGGACAGATCTTTATTCAAGCATTGTGTACCTGAGCACACCTTGTGTATGGCAATAAAGATGAGCTCTTTGATTCATCCTTGCAACACTTGAGATTTGTTTTCTTATGTATTTCTTTTATTTTATTTTCTTATGCATNTATGCTGGTATTAGAATTAGTTAGAACTTAGTTAATGAGTAGTTAAGTTAAATTAGTCACTTAGTTACCTCTCTCCTTCCCTACTAGCGTAGGACATAGAAACATAAAAGCTATAAAAATCATATGCCTCAAGCTTACTTAACCATACAATTGTGACATATAGGTAAGCTTGGAAAGATAATGATCAACCAACCCATCCTTGTTCCACAAGGGCGCATAAGCACTTAGTCCTTGGAATTCGACTGGATCATGCATGAAATGCTTGTATTCGTATGGTTGAATGTAGGGGTACCTCATCACTCATCAAAATTGATTAATGATAATAAACATAACCTTGGTAACACCTAGTTTTTACTTTATTGTAAATGGTCCCAAAAAGAGGTGCTTAGGGTGAACGCTCGCAGAGAGCCACTAAACATCCACATGGTCACCATGGCCAGCAAGGAGAACATGAGAAACATGTTGAACAAGAGGCCCAATCTTTCAGTATCCATCAAGAGGCCCCTACTACCATGCAATCAGCCCAAGGAGAGGCAGAATAACTACCGGCCCCTGAATAGGGACAACATCTCACATTAGCACTTAACTGCCTTGTTGCCACCTTAAAGAAATTCACATTATTTTTGGTCATTATGGAAATGAACTTTGGTTTGTTCATGGAGTTTGCTCTAGAAGCAGTGCAGATGCAACTCAAAGCATCTCCATTGTGGCCTATCTTATCCAATAATGGTGAGTGGTACTTGGGCGAAGTCCATCAATTCTAGCATAACAAAGACAAGGGTAGCACTATTAATATCTATAGGATTATTGTCTCTTACTTAGTCAAGGACATTACTGCAACTCTCAACCTACCCAATGAAGGAGCCAAGGTTGCTCACATGTCCACCAAATCTGACCCCAAAATAAAGAAATTATGGCTGAGACAAGTGTATGGTAAAGAAGACAAGTCATACCATGAAATAACTTTGAAAAAGAGAACCTACTTTAATATTGGGACATACCACCTATTTCCTACCAAAGGGCTCAATCAAATCTCAACTTATGCGGCTAGGGGAAGTGCCATTCTAATGAAAAAATTTGTAATCAATCTTCCCCAATCTTACTTCATAGAAATCCAATAGCAATTTGAAGAAATGAAATTAGGGAGACCAACACTTCTATTTCTCTATCTGATTAGAAAGTTGTGTAAGCACATTGGAATCTTGGGATATACCAATGATATCCCTAGGAAGGCTTAGCATGCATCCTTCATAGAACTCCTAAAAACTACAACACTAAGAAAAGATTCTGGTGATGAGCAAGAAGCTGAAAAGGAGGCAGAACTAAGAATAGAAATGCAACAAGAGCTTGAGTAGCATCCACAAGCACCAGCTTTTCCACCACTACTACAAGATTATAGATCGTCGATGAGCCACCTGTAAAGGATTACTAAAACTATTAGCTAGAGAAGTAGGGATGAGGCTAATCTCTTCCGAGTTATGGATAATGTTGTATGACCCATTGTATCAGCTAATCCAACAAGGGGGAAGATCTCAATATAGTCAAGAGAAGGGGGATCCCAATGATCATGCCAAATCTCTAGAAATGCTACATCCTTTCAAGTCACATTGGAAATTGGAGAAGGTTTCATAATCATGGTGCTACAACACAAGGATGCAATAGGCATAGTAGAGATGATTACTGATCATATCAAAGAGTCATTCAATGTTCCTGTTATGCCTCCAACTAATCTGGCAGGAACTAGAAATGCACAAATGCTAGCCGAGATCTCAATGACTCCTGTAGTGCATGAGGACATGCTTGATCATTTACTATAGACAAGTTAAGTAATGACCACTTTGTTTAACATCCCTAGCAATGTCATTGTAGCATAGTTAGATCTCATCACCGCCAAAGGGAAGTTGGTCATGGAAAAGGTTAGGGCAGAACATGTGGAAGCTAAGATATAGAGATTGCAAAAAGAGTTGACTACCCTATGTGCTGAATGACAAGATCCTACCCATTTTGTTGTGCTAGACTAACTAGAGAAATTTAGGATAGAGGAGCTCACCAAGCTAGCAAAGGAAAGAGAAGCTATAGAGTGAGAGAAGAAGACAACAATTTGAAATGCCTCTATTGTAGATGCGTAATCTCATGCATATAAAAAGGCACTGACCACCATCCAAGAAGAAAATAAGCAGCTCACTATTGAGAAATCTCGATTGACCACTATAGAAAGACAAAAGAACATGTTAGAAGAAAGTGTCCACTAGTTGTGAGAACAATTGGTGAGGGTCAACTAGAATATGAGTAGATTGGCTAAAGAAAATAAAATCCTCTCCATGGAGGAGGTACACACTATTCATCAAAAGTCAATAATCAAGATCAACATGTGGTAGGATGAGGCCAAAATTCATGAAAAATTAAAAGAGCACTTTCGTGACCAACTTGGCATGTATAAAGAAATCAATGAGAAGGAAATAAAGATGGCAAAGGCCCACATCAACTCCTTGTCAGTGCAGAATTCTAAGTGGTAAGCCATCTTGAACAGCTATGCCATGGTCCAACAAGTGGAAGTCAAAAATAAAGACCTGCAGGTAGAGGATTTAAAGGAATACATGGTATTGGCTAAGCTTAGATATGCCAACCTTGCCATGTTAATAGCAAGTCATCCCCAAAGTGAGTTGGAGAAACAAGTGATGACCACCTATGCACTGTATGAGAAAGAGTTTATGGATCAAAAAGATGCCTTGCAAAAGTTGCAAGTGGCAAACTCAGAGTTATAAAGGGTATGATGAGACACCATTGTATAGCCTCCACATCACATACCTTACATCAGAGCTAATAAGCAATGTCAAATACTCGACATCATCTCATCTGAATCTCACCTATAAATATGGTGTTGGAGTGCTTGGATGAGATAAGTAGTAAGTAGTTGATAGTTAGTTTTCAAGTTAGTTTTTAATTTCTTTTCTTTAAAGTCTATTATTTCCAATGCATGCCTGCATGTTTGAGTGTGATGTACTTGGACATGTTACATGATTGGCAATAAAGATCGAGATTACTTTCATCATTGCAGCATCCTCTTATATTATTATTGCTTTAATTATTTACTACTTTCTTAAGTTAATTGTTTCCATTTATTGTTATTTGCTATTCCTATTATTAAGTGAAATGCGTATGCCTTAATCATGAGCATTTAAGTGGAAGTACTTTGTAATCCATAAATGTATCGTTTGGCACAACCAATGACGTACACTTGACAATCCCAGAAGTAGCCTCACAAAGTCCAAAAAATGTATGGATGATTAAGTGTAAATACTCATCACCCATAGGCTAGTTTAGATCTTGTTTTCCATTATTCATTAGTTTAATTAATTCACCTCTTTATCGCCATCAAGAGGAGCATAGAATTAGGAACCACATCATATGCCTCACTTTGGACTAAACCATACATGACAAAGCTACCACTAGTCCAAGTGGAAAGACAACAAACTGCGATCAAAGAATAACGATCTAGATGCCACAACTAGTCCCATGCATGGAATTCGACCAGATTGTGTGTAAATGCTTGTAATTTGTATGGTTGAGCATAGGGGTGCCTTGCTGCTCATCAAAGTTCCACTAGAGGATTGGAATAAAAAAAATTCGAACCCATGGGAGAAATCAAAGACATCAACATGAACATAAATAACATTTTCATAATTGAATGAATATAAATAGAAATCTCACTCATAACCTATCTGACAATGATAAACCCTTATTGGCCACTAAGACCTTAATGCAAATCACAAAGGTAGTTAAGATATCTCACAAGCATTGCAAAGAGAGTTGCCTACCTAGGCTTGATATGAATAATATTCTTAAATTTGCAAGAGGCTACGATTTGAATCCATAACATCATTTACAAGCCTTCCATGATGCCTGTGTCTATTACAATGTTGGAAGTGGGTGGAAAAAGCTTAAGCTCTTTCCTAGGACACTAGTTGATAGAGCCAAAGTCTGGTACAGATCGTTAAAACCAAATTCAATCTAACAATGGTCCACAATGCTGGAAATCTTCAACAAGAAATACCAAACCTATGTGAGGGTGTCCAACTTGAGGAAATGGATCCAAGGGTGGAGATAAGAACAACATGAACCCTTGGACATGACCTTAGATAGATATTATTCCCTATTGAATAGATGACTAGGCCATGGTTTCTCCAAGGAAAGGTAACTTTTCCACATCATAGATGGGCTTCGTAATGAAATAAGGGAGACTCTTGGGATGTATGCCCTAGGTTAATTATATGAGCTACAAACCCATCAGATCTAAGAGCTAATCAAGCATGTGGCAAAACAAGAAGAAGAAATATGCAAATGGGAGAATGTTGACAAATACCATCGGGACCCAACTCTTCAACAAACATAGGTCCATATCTATGGTAAGGAGGAAGAGATCACTCTTGATAAGGTGGTTTTGTAATGAACCTTGCCAATACAGAAGTCTATTAATGAACTTGAAGCAAAGTTTACTAGAATGTCAAAATGGATATATGAAAATGTTACAACTCTCATTGAGACGGTCAAGAAGAGGATCATGGAAAACAAGCTAGATGATCACAATAAACAAGGATATAGAACCAAGAAATAGCTAGGAACACTTTTCAGCAAATAGGAAAAATGGCTGAAGAAAGTAAGGCTATAGACTTAGCCACAGACAAGGATAATGGATGTGACATTTACATATATGACCGTTGGAAGGGTCATTGTTCAGTCTTGTTGCATCTACATGAGCATTAGGTAGGTGCATTAAATCCAAAGTTTGTATAGAAGGACATGCCAAGGAGATTTTCTTTTCCACACGGTAATCATAAATAGTCCCACAACCAACCGCACTATCATAGGGGGACCTATTACTAGCCTCAACACTATCATCAACTGTAGTAGCAACAACCACAGTTGTGGGGGAAGCCACCACAAAATTAGCCCTATCCTTCCTATTAGCTGAAACTACATGAGTATTATATTCAACACCATGTTTCTCTAACTAGTTCTACGTCCTCTACTTCAAATCGCCACTATCACTCTCCCAAGCACCATTAACCCATGACATCCCTTGAGGGATCACCGCCTCACACCTCTTACCATCCATCCTACCCTTGATATTCTCATACTCCACCTCATCACATGTCACCACCAAGGACACAGGAAGGTTTAGCACCACAATATCAACAACTAAATACCACTTGTTCTACAAATGTGCATAGACATGCTAGCATCAGTAGGTCTCAACCACCACATCAAAAACGTCCCTTCTTTAGGAAAGGCCATAAGCTAAAGCAAAATACTCATGGATCTACCACATCATCTGAACCAGCACAATGTCGATGTAGTGCAATGCCTTCCTTTTCATAATTAATGTCCTCTAATCCTACATAGGAGCCATCATTCATTGTTACTCCAACACCCACTAGAAGTAATGAATCTGATAGTGTGGAGAGACAAATGAATCCATGCATACCATATCATGATCAAGGGTGAAATTGGGGGCCAGGAATATGCAATGTTAACACACCTCATACCCTAATCTACCATCCATTTTACAATTAGGTGTGCAACCAAAAGTTCATCTACCCAGCCACCACAACACCCAAAGGCACCCAGGGGCTAGGGAATGAATGGTTACCAATGTTTTATACATGCATGGATCCTATCTATTTGCTTATTAATCCTTGTCATTGCCAAATGTTTATTCATGGGGGGAACCCCCCACTCTAATCTTCAAGATTCATAAGTGTTTTTCATCTTTTTGTTTTACAATTTTTTGTCATTTTCTTATTTCTTGATATAATTTTTCCTATTCCTTTCAACTTTTTCTATTTGTTGTTTTTACTTCCTTTGTTATGTAATCTCGCTTGTGAATAAAATGATCATGTAGCCCATTGAGGTGAGGTTTTCTCTATGTTGTCAAGTCATGAGGGACTGATTATTCGGATAGTGAGACCACATCATCCATCCACTTACTCCATTAATAAGAGGTTTTTACTCTAGTCATAATGACATTCTTTTCCACCATGAGACTAAAAGTAAACATGTAATCATTTTGCTAGGTAGAAGAGTGAAGAACCAAGAGGGAATGTAAAGGGTGTGACATCAAGGGGATTTTTGGATTCTCTTTGGTCACTTTTGTATGTCCTATCATGTTGCTTCGGTTGTAATTATATCCTTGTAGATCTAACGAAAAATGGAAGCAAGAGTACCATAAAAAGGCATAGAATAAATTCTGCAAGTCCCACTGGAAAGACATGTACCCATGCTTGAAGGTTGGTGGCTTCTCAGGACCTACATTCATAAAAAAAAACATGTCTACCATGAATAAGCTCCTCCCTTGGATAAAATGCCAAGTGATGTTACTCCTTGCAACTATGATAGTTTTATGGTTGTCGACCGAAGTGATGAGACAATGTGATGTCACTAACTTGTGGTCTAGACCTGGTTTGAATCTTGGATAGTAAGGCTAATGATTAATTAATTGTTAATAACACACAAGGATTCATTGTGCCTATGGTAAAACACGTCATATCCCAATTCTACAATCCTTTCTACAGTGCACCTCATCTTGTTGTCTGTCTAATCCTAACTTGTGGTTTTATGTAACATAGAGTTATTATCTCCAATTGGTGGTTTTAACATGTGTGTTTTATTGCATAGGTATGCATTGCATTCAACCCCTTTAGTGCCGATGGACATTTTTAGGTGTGGTTACACAAGGGCATCATAGGCTAGAGCTTGCTTTGGGGAGGATCCACTTGTGTAACTTTTGTGACTTGTACTTGTTTGACACAACCACATCATTCTTAACTTTCCAAGCACATAATTGTTGAATTTTGTAGTTTCCCTTCTTGTGTAATTGATTCGTTCCATAACCTCAATTTAACACCCTCTTTATTACATCTTCCAAAGCTTTTCATGTTGACGACTCCAACTTCTAACACTTTTAGTGCCTAAAACTGATTTTTCCACTTACCCCAAACCTATGGACCTAATCTCAAAGTTTCCAACCAATCTTAGAGCTTTGTTTCTCATGCTCCATACCCTCATTAGATGCACATCCATGGATCCTGATATTGAGTGCCTAATATCGGGTGGGATGCAACATCAAATACCCAATATTAGGTGACACAAAACCCATATATATGACCCCCACAGTGCCCAAACTTCATTCTCATCATTTGGAGCTAGGGGAGTTTTCCAAATTTTCTTTCGTGACTTAGAGCTCTACACAACCACTTTCTACTTGCAATATTTGGCTCTTTATTGCTCCAATTTCCATGCCACTTGAACCTATTTGACCCCAAAGTGTCCAAGTTACTTGTTGGAGGGTGAGGGAGTGATGCTTGCGTGAAAACTTGTTCCAATTTTCAACAATTTGCTATCACATGGGGGTATTATAAGGGTAAGAATATTGAGAACCATAAGTGATACAATGAAAAAGTAATTGTGGTAATGCCAAAAACCTTAATTTTTCCACCCAAGGGACCATAACCATCATAATAAGCCATACATAAGGAAAAAGGAACCAACTGTGTAAGGTTAATTAAGAAGATAGATGCTTTTTGGGCATTTTTTTGAAAATTTTTCTAACTCTACAATCATACAAACTAAAGAACCTAAGGAAACTAAGGTAATGAGTAAGGTATACACCTATTGATGATAAAGAACACAACCTTAGTAACACCCAATCTTTGCTTGATTGTAGAAGGTCCCAAGAAGAGGAGCACAAGGAGAACCTTTGCAACAAGTTGTCAAATGCCCACGTGGTGGTTGAGGCTAGCAAGGTGAGCAGGTAGAGCACAAGGAGAAGGAGGCCCAATCCTTCAGCATTCATCAAGAGGCTCCTATTACTGGGTAGTTGGTCCAAGCAGAGGCCACAGAACCCCAAGCTCTCACATAGGGACAACATCTCACATTATCTGTGGAATGCCTTGAAGTAATTCAAGAAAAATCCATGTTGACCATAGTCCTTATGGAGATGAACTTCAGCCCATTTATGGAGTTTGCTCCAAAAGTAGTTTAGACACAACTTTAGGCATCACCTTTGTGGCCCATTCTTTTAGATAGTGGCAAGTGGTACCTTGGCAAAACATACCAATTCTAGCATAATAAAGAAGAAGGCACCACCATCAACATTTGTGGAGTCAATGTTTCATTTTCGATTAAAGCTATCGCCAAAGCTCTAAATCTACCTAATGAAGAAGCTAAGTTAGCCCACCTATCTACAAGATCTGACCCTAACATGAGAAAGCTATGGCTGAGACAAGCATATGACAAAGATAACAAGATGTATAATGAGTTAACTTTAGAAGAGAGAACATACTTCAAGATAGGCATGTATCATCTTTTCCCAACCAAGGGGCTTAATATAATTTCAACCTATGCGGCTAGGGGAAGTGTCATCCTAATGGACAAATACATAGTCAACCTTCCCCAATTATACTGCATAGAAATTTAGAAATAGTTCGAGGAGAAAAAGGTAGGGAAGCCAACACTTCCATTCCCTTACTTAATTAGAAAGCTATGCAAACACACTGGAATCCTGGGATACACAAATGATGTTCCTAGGAAGGCTCAAAACACTTCCTTTGTTGAACTCCTTAAACCAACAATACCAAGGAAAGACCTTGATGAGGAAAAAAAACTAGAAGAGGAAGAAGAACCTAAAAAAGAAGTTGAACAAGAGCTTGAATAGCGTCACAAGCCACAAGTTCCACCTCCACCACCATAAGATTACAAGTTGACAATTAGCCATTTGTAGAAAAGTGCCGAAACATTGAGTTGGGGAAGTAGAGAGAAATGCCTCTTTAGAGTCATCGATGATGTCATGCAACCCATAATCTTGGTAGATCCAACAAGGGGGCAAATCTCACTACAATTAGGAGGAGAATCCTAGTGGTCCAAGTAAATTTCTAGTAATACCACATCCTTTCAAGTGATGCTTAAAATGGGAGAAGATGCCATAGTAGTGGTAATGCAACATCAAGATGAGGTAGGTGTAGTAGAAGTAACAATAGATCACATCAAAGAATCATTCAATGTGCCTATTGTATCCTCAGTAGATTTCATTGAGACCAGAGATGCACAAATGCTTGCTGAGACTTCAATGACTCTTGCAGCACATGAGGATATGTTAGACTGACTACTACAAATAGGGCAAGTAATGACCATCTTGTTTGACATCCCCAATGATGTCACTGTAGTTTAATCAAACCTCATCATCACCAAGGGAAAGCTGTTCATGGCTAAGGTTAGGACAGAACACGTGGAAGTAGAGGTGCAACGTTTACAACAAGAGTTGGCCACCTTGAAAGTTGAATGATGGGATCCTATCCAATTTATTATGTTTAACTAGCTGGAACAATTCAGAACAAAGTAGCTGATCAAGTTGACCAAGGAGAATAAAGCTGTTGAGTAAGAAAAGAAGAAGGCAGTCTAGAATGCTTCTGTTGCTAATGCACAAACCCACACCTACAAGAAGGCATTGATCGTAACTCAGGAAGAGAATAAACAACTCATGTTTTGGAATGTTTTGGAAGAAAGCATCCATTAGTTAAGGGAACAACTAATGAGGATCAACTAGGATATTAGCAACTTGGCTAGGGAAAATAGGACTGTCTCAATGGAGAAGGTTCGTGCCATTTGAAAAAAGCTAGCAATTAAAATAAACGTGTGGCAAAATGAGGCCAAGAAGCATAAAAAGCTAAAAGAGCACTTCTATGACTAGGTAGGCATGTACAAGAAAATAAAGGAAAAAGAAATCTAGATGGCCAAAGCCCGCATTGGGTCCATGTCAACACAAAATCCTAAGTGACAACCAATTCTGGATAGCTATGCACTGGTTCATCAAACGAAAGTAATAAATAAAGACGTGCAGATTGAGGATTTGAAGGAATAAATGGCATTGGCTAACCTTAAATATGCCAACCTTGCCATGTTAATAGCAGGTTGGCCTAGAAGCAAGTTGGAAAAATAGGCAATGATCACCTATGCCCTATATGAGAAAGAGTTTTCAAATAGAAAAGCCATTTTGCAAAAACTTCACATAGCAAAATCAAAACTTGAGGTCGTTAAAGCCCTCTACCATGGACAAAAGAATGCCACTTCAGACCTAGCCAGGAGACTCACAGATTATCATGAATTCAAAAAAAAGGCTAGGGCATTCAAAAAAGAGCATGGTAGTTTGCAGCCTAGTATGTGAAGGACAAAAAAATGTTTTCATAGTTGCCATGTCCTTGGGACATACCGGCACTAGCACACATTGATTCAATAGCTTGGATAGTATAGGATCCATGAATGGAAGAAGAAAAGTTGCAAGTGCTCCCCAACTGTTACCAATTTCAGAAGCCTGGCGACAAAGGGAAGTGACCGATGGAGGAGCCACCACCTCTAGGAACTATATGAGCTTCCTTGATTTTGTGTCTTGTAATATTGTATCCTAATTTTTGTAAAGCATCACTGCGGCATGTATAAGTCCATTTGTTTGTTTGTCTGAGCCAATCAATAATTCCATACCTTCGCAATATTTTTTGTACAGAACTTGTTCCTCATTTTGTTTAACTCAAGGACAAGTCTTCATTCAGTCATGGGGGTATGATGAGTCATCATTGTGTCAACCTTGATATCGGATACCCAATATCGAGGCTTCGATATCAAATATGCAATATCAGGTCCCAAGAAACGATGTTAGATATTCAATATCATCTCTTCTGTGCTAACCTATAAATACAACACTTGGGTGCATGGTTGGGACATAGTTCTAGTTTTCAATTTTTGATAGTCTTTCTTAGATTTCTAAATTCAAGTTCTATTATTTCCAATGCATGCCCGCAACGTGATGTTTGTAATTGTATGACACCTTTATTCGAGTGTGATGTACTTGGACGTGTTACATGACTGGAAATAAAGATCGCGATTACTTCCATCATTGCAGCATCCACTTAGATTATTATTGCTTTCAATTGTTAATTGTTTAATTATTTACTATTTTCCTTAGTTAATAATTTCATTTATTGCTCTTTACGATTCCTATTGTTAAGCAGAATGAGTACATTTGATCACAAGCACTTAAGTGTAATTACTTGGTAATCCAATAGTGTACTATTTGACCAACCCAGTGACATATGCTTGGTGATCCCAGCGGTGGTTATAGGAAGTCCAAGGCATGTGCAAACGATTAGAAATGAATATTCATCACATGTAGGCTAGTTTAGGTTTTACTTCCCATTTTTCATTAGCTCAATTAATTACCTCTTTATTGTCATTAGGAGCAGCATAGGATTAGACAACATCATATACCTCACTTTGGACTAAACCATACGTGACAAAGCTACCATTATTCCAAGTGGGAAGACAACGAATTGTGATCAAGATAATGATTTAGATGCACAACTAGTCCCATCCATAGAATTTGACTAGATCATGCATGACCGCTTGTGATTCATATGGTTGGATGTAGGGATACCTTGCTACTCATCACTCCTCTATGTTGACCATAACTTAAGTCATGTCTAGTCTAATTTTTATTATTGGAAGATAAGGAACTCACTTAATTCAATCATGGGGGAATGATGATGCATCTAGTGGTAATTTTTATATCTTTTTGTAAGCTCAAATGCACAAAGTTATTCATGTATACTCCATTCTATAATTTAGGCTTATTCTGATAAGTGGTGATGCATTTGTGGGATTGCATCACATGGTGCATTGCTTCACTTGGTATGTTGCCTCACATACTATACTATCTCACCTAGCACACTACATCACGTGGTGTGTTACCTCACTAGGTGCATTGCCTCATGTGGTACACTTCCTCATTGAGTGTATTACCTCACTACTTCCATTACAAATCTAATAACTATAAATACCCAAGAAGGAAATTTTGAAGTAACTTTTCATTTTCAATGTTTTTAATGTAATATCATCTTCTCCTTCCTTGGGTAAGTATGTAATTTATTTTTCTTTGTATTTTTGAGTTGTTGCTTGACTATGCAATGACACTTTATTGGAGTGCTATCATGCATTTGCAACCTGCAACCATTTGATTGACATGGAGTCAAGTGTTTAAAAATTGACTAAAGTTTATTTTGATTTCCTTAAATTTTCCAATTTTATTTTATTAAACCTTGACAAGGACATCTCATCAATAAAATTATTTTTTAAATTTATAAAATATAATTAATTTAATTTCTTTAGATAAATTAACGTAGTTGTGTGGAGCTTTGCAATGATTCTACCTTATCCAAGTGATAGAAACAATTATGTCAATGATGCAATATCATATCTACAATATCATAGCTATGCTTATATCATCCTAAATACAATGTAGTGGGTCTTGGCCTCTACTATAAATACCAACCCACTATTAAAGGAACAACTTTTGTTTAACCCTTAGCAAAATTCTTGCAGTTTCTTTCCATGAGTTACACTTAGAGTTAGAGTTAGAAGTAAATACCTGCAGTGTTGTAATTAATAGTTGTATGAAGTCTTTATTTGAGTGGATTGTACTTGGACACAATTCATGATCAACAATAAAGATCGAGATTGTTTTTTACCATTGGAGCATCTCACTTAGTTTACTTTTATTTTCTAACATGTTTACTTTGATTAAGTTCTTTACATTTTAAAGTGCTTTACTTTTCCTATGTCCATTAGTAAGGTGAAATAAGTATGACTAATTTTAAGCATTAAGTGTAATCGTTTGGTAACCCAGTAGTGACTTCGCTTGATTCGCTCAATAGTGAATTCACTTGGCAATCTTAGTAACAATTACATGATCCCAGGGCATATATGACAAGGTAGGAATGAATGCTTATTACCAATAGGCTAGGATAGATTTGCATTTCTATTATCACTTAGATTTAGACTTTATTCTCATTTTCATTATAGAAACACTTAGGATTAATTTTGAGCCCACAACATCATGATATCATATACCTTACTGAGAGTTAAACCATACTACTTGCACTTCACTAACTCAACATGAGAAGCCAATGATCACGAATTAACTATCAACCACTAGCATACTTACATTGTCCATCCACAGATTACAATCTAGTCGAGTGTGAATGCTCATGACTTTTATAGTGGAGTGTTGGAATACCTAGCCACTCATCACCAAGGATGTCATACCTATATAGAATGATAATGGGCCATTAGGGGTATGATTGAGGAAAGATTACCACTTTTATGTGTTAGTATCACACTTTTCCTACAAGGGATTGTGCCACTATTTACATGTGTGTTAGATTTTCGCATTGTGCCTATCCCATAAGGGATTGTAACACAAAGGTGCATTTTATTTCTTTTCCATTTATGAATGTTACACATGTTCCATAGGGGATTGTAATAAGTTTAATTATTATTTTATTATTTATATTCATAAATTATATAAATACCATTTTTCTACTTTGGTAACATGATTTCCTTATCATATGGATTATAATTTTTTTTATTTATTGAACATAGCAATATACACAAGTAAACTTTGCAATTCATGTTCTTATCATCTTTAATGTTTATGATCAATTCACTACATGTACAATTGATAAACCTCTTATGGTCTCAATAACTCTAAAATATTTATGCTAAAGAGAGAAGAAAAATTTCCTCTACCTTGAGAGATCAACTATGAATATGGATTTGACAAGCAAGAACAGGTTTAGATCCAAAAATCAAAAAAGATCTACCACACATAGCTATGAGAAAGAGAAGAAAAGAAAAAGAGTTGTATAGGCACAAGAGGTAGGATTTGAGCAATTTCAAAAATAAAGAATTAATAATCTCTTTTATAAAATCGGGTCACATGAGTTTATAAAAAGATGTAAAGATCAACTGGTGGGTTTAAGTCACCAATAAAATATTTAGAATAAGCTCACATGTCCAAGAGTGGGTTCCAAGATAAAATAAAAAAATAATTAGAATAAATGTTAAATATCTATTTGACATGCCTTTTAAACCATATTTTTACATTATTCTAAAATTGAATAAAATATAAAAAAATTAAAATAAAATAAAATAAAAATATTAAACTACCAACTATGGAGGGGTTGTCAAACCTTAAAAGAATGAATAATAATATTAAAAATATTCAGGGTATATCAAATCATTGAAGAGAGAGTTTAAAGAAAAATCTCAATGGTTTTGGTGATACCTTTTTAGGTTTTCATCCTTACAACTAATCTTAAAAAACCTCTTCTCTAGCGTAGGAAAAGGATCAAGCCTTGTCCTTATTCAAAAGCACCCTCACTGATTTTCACTTCTTATTAAAGGTCTTTTTTAAGTCAAGAAGAAAACTCTCTCTATAAAGAAAAAAGAATACATCAATCAAAGATAAAGAACAAATAGCAACCATCTACTAAGAGCATTGACCCTAGGTTGTGGAACTATTTGCAATGGGAAACTTTTTGGCCTTGAATTATCACTTCTATTTTACCACTATTTATGCTATTATTCAAATTATATTCCATATATTTTGTCTTATTTCTATTGATTTTAAAGCTTTTTTATTTTAGGGCACATCTCCACTTCTATATTTTAGAAGCAATATTATCTAAAACTGTAGCCACCAACACAATATCATTTGCAACTAACATATAGATTTCATCTTATATTTCTTTTCTTAATTCATCTATAACAAATATTTTATTTATTATGATCAAGAAAGATGACTTTAACCAGCCAACATTAAAAAATTTTATCTCATTACTATTAATCTAATTTGTTTTCAATCAAAATGGGATGAAATCAAGATGTGCTTCATGCACATTCCTTGAACCATTGAAAGCACTAGGTATTATTATCTAGAATAGTTAAACTTTGTTCTAAGGTGGAAATATTGTTTCCAGAAAGAATCTTAGCAATTCATAATACTCGAAAGAAGCAAAGATTACCATTTTTCCCGTTGAAATCAAGATATAATTCTTAAGCTTTCTCATCCTTGATGATGCAAATTTTCATAACGGATAGCTTAGCGGTGGAATTGTTACTGCGGAGATGGTAATTTGTAAAAGCTATGCAAGTATTATCAACTGCCACTCAGAAAACCATTTTATTCCAACCGTGAGAAGATAAGTTTGGGACATGCACTCTATTGCCCAGCAAAGGAACACTACTAATAGGTATAAAAGCAGAGACCACAGATAGTGGTCGTCCACTCATGGAAAGTCAATGATGAAATGATGCATATGAGAACTTCACGCTGCAATAAAGATAATACCTGCTACGTTTTCATTTTGGTTCAGAGTAGTTGTTCCAGTCCATTCGTTTCATCTTCAGTTTGTTATCAAGAAGACGCGTTTTTTTTTGTGGGTGAGCGGGTGCGAAATCAGAGAAACAGAGTAGCAGCAGCTCTGCATGGAAGGAGTGATACCATTTTTCTACAGGAAGATTAAAAAGAACAAGATCAGAAGGCATTATCACTCCATTGATGATACAGATGCGGAGCTTATGTATTCAATGGATTTGGGTTCTGATATAGGGTTTTCATCATTCCCTCCACAGCCGGGAAAAACAAATTGTGGTTCGTCATCATCATTATCTCAGCAGCAGCAGCAGCAGTTGAAAACCGATCACATAATTGGAGATGTCCACAAACACAGAAGATCCAAATCCATGCCTGATTTGCAAGACGAAGGCCAAGGGCCTCCTGTCATGTTGCTGCAGGATGCACTTGCCTTGCATGCTAAACCCCCTTTGCCAGGCTTCACTGCTAGAGAATCAAGGTCCAACAGTATTAGGATTAGTAATCAACATCAATCTCTAGCATAAATCATAGATCAAAGATCAGATTGGATCCAGAGGGTGCAAGGGAACTGAAAAAGGGATAAAGAACAAGAGGATGCAGGTGTAATTTGGCTTCTATCCAACTTGTTAGTTCATTCAACCGTGAATTTCAAAGAAGAATCAAAACTTAAGGATTCTTTGGGCCAATTCATATATGTAAGCTAGTTGACAACATTTCAGCATCATCCTTTCTACGTTCTTGAATATTAATTCTTTACATTTGTCATCAGGTTTGGCCTCATTGTGTAATTGTATTTTGTTATTTCAGCACTTTGCAAGCTGTTAATGCTTAAATAATTTCTGATTTTGCATAAGTTTGAAATAAGAGTGTAAATATTCCAGCAACAACTAAATTATAAATAATGTATAATCACGAGAATGCTCTTAACAAAGAAAATTAAATTTGTTTTTTCAATCCTGGTTGCCTTTCAAAGAAATCAATGGTGGTGTTTCTCATGTATGAATTTGTTTAAATGATAGCGTTTGAATGCTCAAACTTACAATAATAATTGTAGCTAAATTGTGGAATAAATAGAATTCTTGTTCATGAACTTTATGATTTGTTTTTCATATCCGCAGTTGGATTCTCTGTTGCTCAAATTCTTTCTGTGTTTTTGATATAATAATCATTTTTTTTCAACTACATTGTTATTCAAGCAAAAATATAGCATACCACAGCATAGAAAAAAGTAATAGTGTAAGCAGGACTTTGGCAAGGGAAGGCAGGAGAAGCCTCCCTAAACTTGATTCCCCATAGGTTTACCGTGATAGTTAAGTGAAGCCATGATGCTTCCTAGTGTTAAAGAAATCTTAAATTTTGATACCATTTGCAAAGTAGATGTAAAGAGATTTGTGCAGGTTTTTTTTGTCCTGGATAAGCGCGTCAAAACAAGGGAAGGTCCTCGAATTGTTAATAACACGTTAAAAAATTTTAAAATTAAAAAAAAATCATTGCTTGTCAAAGACGTGTTAGTGATGTTTTTCGATATCATTTTGGTTTGTAGCAAGATCCAAAAATAATCTCATGAGACATTATTAATATAATCTATTTAGTTAAATAATGCTATCAGTAAAGGTCGTACAATGCAATACTTCCTGGCATCAAATCCTGATTCGCTGTGAAGGTATTAATGTTCTTTGATGAAGAAATCACCTCAAATGATTTATATTTAGCTTTAAGAAATTCATGTTTCAATGAAAATCCGTTACTGGTTTCGTAAACAATGAAAGAAGCAAGGTTCTACAAATAGTAAAAATAAATAGGAAAGGTGTTTTACCAAAATTGCTCGAAGCTACCTCTTGAACAATTTGACATTTATTTTATTAAGTTTTCTACATTTTGAGGTTACTTTTATTTTAAAAATCAAACATTATGTTCTTTGCACAAACCAAGAGTTAAAGAATTTTAAAGTAAAACAAAATCTTGTTTTGTTATTAACACACATAATGCAACATAACTTTTTTGCAATTTCTCTTTTGCAACATAACTTGTCTTAATTTTTGGTTTATTTAATCCAATCATATTTTATTTGGATTGCTGACCTAATATAAATGAAAGGTTTTTGATGTCATAATGAAAGACTACTTTGATAGCATCCACCCTAGATGTATCATGTTCGAATTTAGATTAGTATAAATTGAAAAGATGTTGAAATGTTTGAATTTAGATTAGTATAAATTGAAAAGATGTTGAAATGCAAGGAAGACTTTGCTGAAAATCAAAAATAAAAAAGAGTTTTAACTACATGCAACCTTTTATATGGACATAATATTGTTTAAAGGATGCAAGAATTCATAACATCAAAGTTTAACTTGCCATGAATTATTATCATTGTGCAAAGAAGTTTTCATGAATCTAAGAAATTCATGGTTAGGTTAATTTGCCTTGAATTTGGCTGAGCACATGCTCTCTTGCCTAGGTTAAATTACAGGGTGTGACATTAGCTGCTTTTATCCGATTGTCTATTTTCTTCTGATCTCTAAATGACATAAAACATAACTTCAACCGAAGTATTAATACCATATCATATATTTAAACTAACATTTTATTGAGAATGCTTATTACTCCTATCATTATATTCAAATTTATTTCAGCTATAAAAAACATGGGCCAGGGAAACTGTAAAAGACACTAAACACAGCTTTGTTCATATTCATATATTTTAGAACTTCCCCAAAGCAAAATAAGAATAGAATAGAACCATAATTTGACAAGTATTATTATTGAAAAACTTTATCTTGCTATCAAACTTCAACCATGCAGATCTGGATTGCAACAAGTCATTTTTTTCTGACTCTGGCACTATACCACATGCTGAGCAAATTTATTATAATAAACCTAACTAGCAATGAAATCTGAAAGAAGATGGTCAAAATTCCAGAGCCAATCAGTAATACAACATCAATAGTTTTCAGGATCAATAGTTTTCAGGTCCATCCATCAAATTTGCATAGGTTCCATATACCATATGGTGTGTGCAGTGTCTGGACTCCCAAAAATATTAGAAAAATCTAAGTACATCGTATCTTATGAATATTAACGAAACGCCAAAACAACATAAATCTTAAGTTGGGGAAATAATGATTTGCTTGACTCAAATGACGAAGATGGTCATAGAAGTTTGAGACGGCATGATGACCTATATTTTTAGGACAGCGCTGAAATTATGAATGGTTAATTGAATATGTTCCCATACGCCAATTCAAATTTAACTAATCTATTCTGAAATCTTAAAAAATTCAAAATCCCTTAAAAAAAGGTAAACATTCTGTGAAACTTGAATGGTGGGAATCCATTCAATACTGTGAGTCTGAATTTACATGGCTTGCATTTTATTTATAGGAAATGTTCAGCAAACTCACTTACCACAGTCATCCCTCTGTTACTACATTACTATGTCAGGAAACAGTCTTTCTTCTATTAATGTTAGAAACATCAAGTAAAACATATAGAGCCTGCAGCTCAAATGAGGGTTGTCCTGGCAGATGAGTAATTATTTTCTGCACCTCTCAAACTGAATGTAGATCAACTACTATAAACTCAGATTCCATTCGATACTGTGAGTTTGAATTTACATGCCTTGCATTTTATTTATAAAAAATGTTTTCAGCAAACTCTACTCTACTTACCACCGTCATCCTTCTGTTACTACAAATGGCAAATTATAGCTAATAATTTAATTGAACTTTTTTAAAATAGCACAAGAAAACTTGATCACTTTATTGATGAAGTGTTTGCTACACATACTAGGTACATTTCTTCTATTCACTAGAT
This sequence comes from Gnetum montanum, assembly GCA_015680685.1. NCBI lineage: Eukaryota > Viridiplantae > Streptophyta > Gnetopsida > Gnetales > Gnetaceae > Gnetum > Gnetum montanum. The sequence continues at coordinate 869,648 of MNCI01007394.1, forward strand.
CATAAGAAGCTCTAGATGTAATAAAAAACAATCAGTTCCATATTTCAGGAAATAATCTTTCTACTATTAATGTTGGAAACATCAAATAAAGCATATAGAGCCTGCAGCCCAAATGAAGGCAGTCCTGGCAGAAGAGTAATTATCTTTTGCACCTCTCAAACTGATGCAGATCACTTACTATAAACTCAGATTCCATTATAAACTCAGATTCCATTCAATACTGTGAATCTGAATCTACATGGCTTGCATTTTCTTTATAGGAAATGTTCAGCAAAAGCTACTCATCACAGTCACCCTCTGTTACTACCATTACTACCATTATTATATTTCAGGAAATAATCTTTCTACTATTAATGTTAGAAACATCACATGAAGTATATACAGTTTGCAGCCCAAATGAGGCTGTCCTGGCAGATGAGGAAATCTTCTGCATCTCTCAAACTGATGCAGATCACATACTAGAAACTCAGATTCCAAGAACATAGAAACATAGGTACTGGAAACGGTGCAACGTGACCGCAATGCAACGGAAACGGCAAACAATCAGGTTGCAAAAAAAAAATGAGGTTTAAATATAGAATCAATTAGTAATTTTATCAATTTTTATATTTTAGTAAAATTATGTGTATATTTCTTTGTTCATAGAACAACAATTTAACATGCAATACAATACAATGATTTTTATACATAAAAATTTACAATATTTTTATTTATTGGTATCTAAGAACAATTATCCATCAATAAACTTAGATAAAAGTTCCGTGAATAGCAAGATTAGCAGTGTTCATAGCACAGGCCCCCAATGCGGTACGTAAATGTGCTGCTTATTGGCGTCTTCGCCATAAAATAAACCTTAAATTTTTTTTCTTCCATGTTTACCGTTTCACACATTCAATTCGTTGCAGACCTGCATTTAATTCATGAGAGACCTACATTTATATTAATTCGTGACAGATGCCATTCTTGGGAATACGAATCTTGAAACCCTAAAATTAAAAAATAAAATCAAAGGAAATGTGTCAAAAACGTTTCAGTCTGCACACAAACGTTTTGCCCACCAAGTGATGGTTACTGTTCATGGGAAACGGCGTTTTGAAACGGGATCCCGTTTCCGCAACGAAAAACGCGAAACTTTTCTGGCAACAGAGCATAGAAATATAGGAATTAAATGGCTAAAATTACACAACTTGAATTAGATGATGGCAGACATTCTCATCCGCACAATCAGACCAGATCTTTAAGTAAAATCCTAGCAAAGGAAATTTCAGTAAATCATACAAGTTCTAAAACAAGGCTTAGGTAATGCAGTTAGCCAGGCTCATAAATATAGAAATAGAATAGAATCAGCAGCAGTGCATCAGGAATTAGGAAACTCCAAGTGGGCAGACGGCCAAAGACAGGATATTTGCGCCTGCGTTCCATGAACAGTAACTCCATGTCATTTTCGTACAAACGCGAAAGTGTTTCTGGTTTGCTTCTGTTTACTTGCACAGTTCGAGGACCAAAATCAGAAGAAGGCTTGAACCGCTGAAAGAAGGACGAGATATTGGCCTTGAATGCTTCTATGTGTATGTTCTTACCCACAAACGAGTTTTCCAACTGAGATGATGTTTTTGCCTCAGAGGGTATCAGAAATGGAAAATAAGGGTTATTTGTTGCAGGATTACCTGGCTTGGCTTCCAGTGCCATAATCTTTTTCCGGATCGAATCATTTCTCTGCATCTCCTGCGACGGAACCTTCTCTGTGTTTCCCATCTGGATTCCGAGTCCCACAGATATCAGATTGTTGCTTTATTAAAATATGTAAATTGCTGAAACCTTTCCTGCTACGGTTTATAAACTCTACTTCGGGAGAAAAAGACAATTATGACACTTATGTTATGTTTTCGGAAGGGTTAAATATTCACCCTCATAGGCGTCAAGGTCACAAAACAGTGGCAAAAACCAGCTACTATCCTAAAATTAAATTTTAAAACAGGTTAAGGTGGCTATTGAAATTGAAAAACCGACTACCACCCTAAAATAGGATTTTAAAAGAAGTTAAGGTGAGTATTAAAATTGAAATGAAGATTTCATTATAGACTAGGGAAATAGGTAAGAGGGTGCATTCAGCTTGAGCAAATAAATATAGATTCAACAAAATGGCAATATTACAAGATGCAATAAAGATAGATGATCTAACTTTTCTGTTACAATATTATATATCATTGTAGATGCTCAATTAAAGGATAATTAAGAAAAACATGTTGCTCATACTCGAGCTCTTCTCTAAGGAAACTAATCTATTTTTCCTTTTCCATAAGCTGCAAGATTTAATTGGGATTCTTCTTGTAAGATAAGAAACTTGTGCTAGTTGATACCTCCTCTATGTTTTAAGTAATTTTTTTCTTACTTTCCAAAATTGATAATAACTTTCCCAACACTTGCTCCCTATGTATGTGGTTAGGATTACTCTACACTACCTCCTATAAGATATTTAATGTCTTTAACCATTGTATCCCAAGAAAAAGCATCCTTATTCTTTTTGTGTCTAGGTTTTGCATTCTTATTAAACATAACTAATGAATTGATAGAGTCTAAGAAGAGTAAATCATATTCAAAAGTAACATAGAATAATGTTTCTAAGTTCATCTTTCCATTCATCTAATAAAAATATTTTTTGCACCCTTTCAATAGCATGTCAATTTTTTCACTAAGGCCTAGCCTACAAGGCGCACCCATACAACATTGTAGGATTTGTGATAGTATGAAAAATTAAATGAAACTAGCACAAAGTTGTTGAACCAATTTAAAAGTAGCAAGGCTAGCAACAATAATAATTGAAATTGAAACTAAGGTTTTATTATATTTGAAAACTCAAAGGATCTCCTGAATATACATCACATTTGTATCATGAAAATTAAATATTCACTCAACAAGAATACTAGATGTAACAAAAAAAAAGATCATATAGATATTTTGCTAAAATACTCATCCTCAAGATTTCTTTAACTACATAGCCTACATGTATGTTCTTCTTGAAAAAGTTGCATCCATCTTCCACTTTCTATTGTAAGATGATGTGAAATCAAACAAAGCTTGTGACATCTTATTCATACTATAATTGACAAATTGTGAACTTCTGAGTTTAACTAATTACTTATTATGTATTCTAAATAAATTTTTTTCCTGCCTTATACATTTGACCATAACTTTGTTAAAACCCATTTTGAAAATAACTTTTAGATGTACTTTGGATTACTTTGTATATCCTCCAATGAGATATCCCAAGTGTTATGGTATCCCTTAAAAATACCATCCCTACTCTTTTGTGTCTTTAACAACTACTTTAGAAAATTTGATTTGTTCTATTTTTGCTAGTTTTTTAATATATGCAATGAACCAACAAATAGCTTCTATTTCTAGAGGAAGTAGGAAGTAGATTATGCTCTAACAAAAGCATAGAATAGGATGTTTAAACTTTCACCTTTAATTCATTAAGTAAAAATATCTTGTGTAGTCTGATGAGTGGCAAGGTACCCCTACACTCAACCATACGAATACCAGTGTAGCACGTGCGATCCGGTCAAACTCCACAAACTAAGTGCCTACACGCCTCATGGAACACTTAGGGTTAATCATTCGTTGTCTTCCCAGACTTACTTGTATTTGTCACAATGTATGGTTAAGTAAGTCTGAGGTATATGATTTTTATAGCTTTTCAATTTTATCTCCTATGCTAGTGAGGTGAAGGGTCGAAGAGACTAATTAACTAACTTTAACTAACTAACTAAGCCTTAATTAACCTAGTGTCAACATCCATTCCCACTTATCGTTCACACCTTGAACCAATGCAACCTTGGTTACCAAACGCTAANGGCACATGGAAAATATTCTATTCTGGAGGGATCAAATTGCTAGAGTTTCGCTACGGTCTAGGCCTAGGATGAGAAACAAGGGAGAGTAGCCTCTTATTTATAGACTTGGTGGTGCACTGTGATATTGCATATGCGATATTACAGGGGATGCGATATCGCGGCCCATGTGATATCACGTCCCATCATACCCCCATGACTGAATGAAAACTCGTCCTTGAGTTCCTTACAAAATATTGGGAAGGTATGGAATTATTGACTCAAAATGGAACTAATGGGATGACATGTGAACGGATCATCATTACAAGACAAGACAAAACTGGTGTTCATAACAACAAGATGAAAACCTTATTACATTGACATCAAGCCTTATTTGGCAGTTGAGAAAGAGAGAGAGAGAAGTTTTGCTGCTGCCAATGTCAAGATTACGCCTTTCGTTGTCCATCCGTAAGCGAGCCATTGATCTTGCTCCTTGCATAGTTGCTTTTAGCATTGCTCCATTCCAAGTGTTCCCTTTAGATCCAATCCATTGTTGCATGATTGCCATCTGCACACATAACCCAATATTGATATTAGCAAGGGTAAATGAATTTCAATGCAGTTGATACCTTGCTTCGGTGAAAGGTCCATTGGCTAGGTTGTGGTATGGCTGATGCGGACCTGGAGATATAATAGTTGTGACTACCGAAGGTGTAGGGGTTAGGAGAAAATCGAAAAAATTTGGGTCTGGACCCCCATGACTAAGAGTGATCCTTCGGTAGCGATAAAATGGATAAAGAAAAAGAACAAGAAAGATGGAAAAAAAGAGATAACTATGACATCGATGAAATGGATGTCAAGAGGGAAATGAACAAAACAAAGTAAAATAGATTGCAAAAATGTTAGGGGAAAGAATTTAACTGGAGTACCAAAGAGGAATGTTAGTGGGTCCTCCCCAAAGCAGGCTCATGCCCTTAATGCCTTGACAAACCCACATTCAAAGAGTCCATAGGCTCTGGGAACATCATTGGGAACAAGAGTTAAAGTCTTAACTACAAGAATTTACCAAAAAGAAAACAATGCATCCACCAAAATATATACTAATGATACAACTAGCAATGAGGTGAACAATGGAGAGAAGGGTAGAGAGAAGAGAATGGAATGGAATCCCAAGAACAAGGTGGTGTACAACCCCTTGTGTAGTTCATGATTACTGTGACTTAGTAGATCCCATTCCAAGTTCGGCCTCAAACAAACCACTTTTAGTGACTTCGCATTACTGCATTTGGCTAAACCATCCACTCGAAGTAACAAGAATGCCTTCATGCAAGAGCCACCACCATTCCAACGAAACAAGGAGAAGAGAACGGGAAGCGAGAAGGGCCTTAGTTAGAGGGAACAACATTTTTTTTGGTTCCATAACCAGTGCTTGTAGCCCAAGGAATTATTTTGTCTAAGGGGTGTGCATTGAATTCTCACTTTGTCTCTTTTTTTTTATGTTTTTTTTTTGTGTTTTATGTATTTATACGTGAGAACCACACCATGCAAAGACTTTGTTATTTTTATTGCTCAGCTTCCCGATAATTGGGTGACATCGAAACGGTAAGAAAACTCAAGAAGAAAACATCCAAGCACCCAAGAGAATGGCCAACACAAAAGCATCCAGTTCCCTTGAAGTCACACCCTTTTCAATCCTTGAGTCCTTCCTTAGTTTGAGAAATGCCCAGTCACGGATTCGTTATAGTTCTTATTTAGAAAGGAACTGTACATTTCCAAGCTGAGAGAGACCATAGAATATTGCGGATGTATGGATGAAGTGGACTCATTGCCTACTATATCAAAAGAAACATACCTTAGTATCAACATCATAACTTAAAGGTAAACACCAAACATGAGCAATCAATATAAAAACAGTTCATACCATCATAAAGAACACTTATTAAATGACAAACTAACAAGGTGGATAACACACACACACACACACACACACACCAAAAAAATGAAAAAGTATAACGATGTTGTAAAACAAAAACAAGAAAAGTTAAAGAAATGTGTAAAACAAAAACGTGTAAAACAAAAATTTAAAATAACTAAGGGCCCCAAATGATTAGCATAGGTGGCCATCTCCCCCATGACTGAATGGAAAGGGAGAGATCCAAAATAATGAGCGCCTATTTGAATTTTTCAAAAGTGTCCAACTTCTCTTGATTGATGTTTTCAGGTTTAGGGGTGGAAGTTGGCAACACTCATATTCCAATGTGTCTATGCCTTCGTTACGAGCATGGGTTGTTTCCCTAGTTCGTTCCATGCATGTTGATGGGTTGCTCTTTCTAGTAGCTGTCAACCACGGGGTGTCCACTACTTGTGTGGTTGCTACATACAGGCACCTTTGTATTTGTGTTTTTTGGGCACACCAGTTGCATGGAAGAGATGCTGAGCATTCCTCCATGTCATCACCCACTGAGTCACTGTATGTAATGCATGGAACTTTCTTCTTCTTGATCTTTCCATAAATATTTACCTTAGATATCTCCAAGGAAAGATCGCAGATTCCTAGGTACGCATCTATTGTACTTAGCCATGGCCTTCCCATTATAATTGGGAAGTCCCCTTTGTTGCTGTTGACCTCTATTACCAGGAAATCAGCTGGGTATGACCAACCACACACAGTGGTAACAATGTCCTCCACCAATCCCAAGGGAATGGTGATGGATTGGTCTACCAGCTCTAGTTGAATGTTGCTCTTCTTAAATTGGGGTAGGTTCCAGGCTTAATACATTTCTCGCGAAATTAAGTTGACCTCGGAACCTGAGTCAAGAAGAGCCTTATGTGGTTTGTTCCCGGAAATTTGTAAATAGATTAAGGGACTCCCAAGGTTAGATAGTTTCCTGGGAAGGTGGCCTACCTTGATCCAATTGGTTACGGTATGCATTAACATAACCATATGTGTACAGCTCTGTTGTTGGATTGAAGGGTGCTCCGAAGTGTTAGATGGTGGAGGAGTGTACCTAGACTCAACCGCTTGTGGTTGTGAGAGCTTGTCTGGGCTTTTGGTTCTGAAGAAAGGTCTTCTCTTTTTGCGGTTGTTAGAACCAGTAGTGGGTTGAATGGTTACGGCTCTCGTAGTGTTACATTGCTGCGGTTGAGTGGGGGGTTCCCCTTGCATTGTTGGAGCAGGTGGTATGGGAACTACCGATGGAAGAGAGGCGAATGGATTAGGAGGATGGTATGGGTGTGGACCGTCTCCCGAAGAAGAAGGAGTCTTTCTAAAGTACTCTCGAACTTGGTAGTGACGTTGAGGAGTTGTGTGACCCATGGAGTCACTTGGAGAAACTGGCTGCTACACGTAATAGCCATAAGGATCGGCTTGCCGGTAAGGCTTTTGTTGCTTTGGTGGTGGCATCCCCCATAACTATGGGTATTACCACTGCTGGTGTTGCCCGATAGGTTGTGGCGAGGTTCCACTTGGATAGTACATTAACGGTTGGTGGAATTGCCTTGGGTTACCCTGGGGATAAGGTAACCTTCGGGGTGTTTGTTGTCTATTAAGTCTTGGGTTGAGTGCATACACTCCAGACTCTTGTAGATGTGAGATGATTGGACAACATCCCTTGGGATGGTCATATTGGCAGATCTCACATCCACCGTCATTGTCTATGTCCGAATCCACAACCTTGTCAGAGATATTCATTTTTCCCTTACCCTTGTCATGTCCATTGCTTGAATCTCTCCGCTTTTTCTTATCTTTGTCACTACTTCGTTCCTCCTTGGACTCCTCTATAATCTTTAGGAAAGTTTTAATTTTATTGTCTAAGGAGCTCCACACTTCATCTACCTTAGCCGACACTTCTGTTGTTAGCTTTTGAAGCGGCAAAGTTTTTCTGTTTACCAACTCTTTGAGTGGTGACTCATCCTCTTCATTGCAAAATCTCACTCCCTTCTTTCGAAGAGAGGGATCACGGTTATATTCTTCTACACTTTCCCTTTTTCATAGCTCCCCTTCTTCTTTGGCTACTTACTCCAACAATCGATGAATTTCATGGCATCTAAGTTCTGATAATCTCCCTTGGGCATAAGTCCTAAGGGTTCTCCTAGTCTCATATCTTAGCCCATCTACGATGTGGCGAAGTTGATCTCGTTATGCGTAACCATGGCCCGGGCAATGATGTAGTAATGCATAGTAGTAGCTCATGGCGGCATCCAAGGATTCATGAGTACCTTGCTTCCATCCTTGGATCTGCTTGCGCAAGTTAGGCACTCTAAGGTACATTTGATATTTATCGTTGAAGAGTTCTAACATCGTACTCCACCTCCTAATGGTTTCCGGTTCTAAGGACCGGTACCAACTCTCTGCTTCCTTTATGAGTATCCTAGAAAACAACTTTAGTTTCTGCCACTCGTTCTCTATATTTTGCAAGGTGTAGGCATCGTGGAATGCCTGTAAATGATTTTGCAGATCAACATTATATCCCCCTTCAAAGCGTGGAATATTGTTCATGTCTACGCGCTTGATCTAACTATCTTTTTGATGCCTTGTTGATATTCTTACAGCCTCCGTTATACCTAGCATGCTTCAGGTGGCAAGTAGGGGTTCATCATGATCATCTCTTTCATGATGTCTATGATGTCTATGTTGTTCCCTACTTTCCCTTCGTTCATGCCCTTGTCCTCGCTCTCGACTCTCTCGTCGAGGTCTCTCATTTTGCCTACCTCTAACCTCACCGTTATGCTCTTTATGGCTACACTTAGATGTGGAAGAAGAGGGTGAATGATGTGAAGAAGGGGAAGAAGAGGGAGAACCATTGCCATGACGATGTTTCTTACCTTCTCTTCTATGGCTTCAGCCCCGATCATGATGACGATCCAAGTGCTTGTCCTTGTCATGTGTTGTTGTTCTCTCAGTGAATAGTTGGCATTCACGAGGATCAGAACCAGGGTTGTGTATCATGGTGTGTAGGTTCTAATACCCCACCTCCTCACTATCGTTAGGAGGAGGAACGTCATTTGATGGAGAACCCGTTATGAGTGGTTCACCATCTCCTATTTCACTTAGGACGTGCGGGACCTCTTTGCCCTTCAACAGTGTATGTTGGCTCTCTTGCCTTGAGTCCCTTAAACATTGTGCAGCTGTGGGATGGTAATCCCTCATGTCAAAATCTACCACAAAGTAATCAGCATATAATTCCTTCATGCTTATTTATGCCAGAGCACAGAGGAGCATGTTGGGGACTACACGATCTGGAGGTAACACTATGTTACCTTGCAAGTCTCTCCAGCGCATCTGTTCATCCTGATGGAGGATAAAAGTAAAATTGGGTATATACTCATCGGGATGAGTATATACCACCTGGTATTGTTGAGAAGTTGGCCGATTTTGGTTATGTGTTTTAGACTGCCAACTGTTTCTAGTATGATCCCTAGGTGGTGTAATGCTCTTGTGAGAAGAAGAAGAAGACATTGTGTCTTATCGATGTGCTATTTAACCATTATATAAATTTTCATTTAATTAACCCTAAGGTTCATTTAAGCTCCCAACGATGTGAGTGAATTCTTATGTTCTACTTAGCACACAAACACTTAGTTCCCGGCAACGGCGCCAATGATGAGTGGTGAGGTACCCCCTACACTCAACCATACGAATATGAGCGTAGCACATGCGATCTGGTCAAAATCCACAGACTAAGTGCCTACACGCCTCATGGAACACTTAGGGTTAATCATTTGTTGTCTTCCCAGACTTACGTGTATTTGTCATGGTGTATGGTTAAGTAAGTCTGAGGTATATGATTTTATAGCTTTTCAATTTTATCTCCTATGCTAGTGAGGTGAAGGGTTGAAGAGACTAATTGACTAACTTTAACTAACTAACTAAGCCTTAATTAACCTAGCTTCAGCATCCGTTCCCACTTACCGTTCACACCCTGAACCAATGCAACCTTGGTTACCAAACGCTAATCGTTGTTGGGATCACCAAGCGTAACGCACGTGCTCGAAGTGGTCATATTGAGGCACTTAACTAGGAGAGAAGGGTTGAGAGAGATTTAATGACTAATAAAGCGATTAAAGAATAAATAATAAATAACATTAAATAAAATCCTATTTAGCCTATTCTATGCACTGCAAGGTTTATCCAAGAAGTTTGTCTTTATTTCACTATACAAACATGTGTTCAGGTACAATATTTGCTCGAATAAAGATCTGTTCACTTTGGAGTTCCTACTGCGGCACATGGAAAATATTCTATCTCTGGAGGGATTAAACTGCCAGAGTTTCGCTATGGTCTAGGCCTAGGATGAGAAACAAGGGAGAGCCGCCTCTTATTTATAGACTTGGCGGCGCACTGCGATATCGTGTACGTGATATTGCGACCCATGCGATATCGCGTCCCATCATACTCTTTCACTAACCTTTCAATGTACCAAAACTATGCATTCGTGTAACATAATAGGATAAATGATAGTCTAAAAGATTTTTTTTTAACTTTCCAAGCTTAGACCCCTAATGCCTTGATAGTTTTAATTCCTCTTGCTTCTCTTTCCTTAATTTATTTAACTCATCTATAATTATTCACTTATTGGAGATTCAAGTATCTAAAAGAGTCCACAATCTATACATTCTGATCATCAAATTTAACATTATATCAAATATTCCAACAACTATGGATGAATATTCATTAATGACTCATAGCAAATTTTAAATTTGATACTTTTTTTTCTCATTTCTCAATCTTATAAGCTTCTTGTTCTACCTAATTTGATAGTTGACCATAACTAAAAATAAGTTCCAAAGCTTATAGCTACATTTTTGGCTCTATGCTTTGCATCTTGAAATTGAATTGATCCACATTTATACCTTATTATCCTATGCTAGTTACTAAATGAATGAGTTTGTTTAATGAATTTTCAAGCTCCTAGCTGGTCTTCATGATGGAATCCTTATGGTTGTAAATTTCAATTGCAATTTTGGCCAAGGCCATTATGGTTCCATCAAGTAGCTCCTTCTTGTGCGATGCCAAAGACTCCCTCAGATTGGTTGCTTTTGCCATTAATTCTTATGTTTTTATAACCATCTCTTTGTATATAGCCTTTTTACTCTTTTTTCGGCTAAATTCTTTGTCTTTACCTTATTTCCATGGAGCTTTCTCATCAAGATTAGCTAACTGATTTTCTAGTATGAACTTTGGGTGTTTTTTCAAGCTTTTAATGGCCTCCAATGTCATGTGTATCTAAGCTCTACTCCTTAATGGCTTTATAGGGTAAGATATAATTTTCCTTAATGGCTCTTTGATTTGGGCTTTACTTTTGTGGCTTAATTGTAGTTTTTCATGATCTTAGGCTTTTAAATTGATGTGGCCTTTAATCTTGTATAACCCTTTGAATTCGTTTGGATATTGCTGTGTGATGACGTGGCTCTTGAAAAACATCTAGATGAGTTCAATTTCATCTAGATGGCTTTTGGCTACCTAGTTGAGCTTAAAGTTTGTTTTATTTAACTTACCTTGGTTTGGTGTGGACAACAAGATTTAGAATTTGACTCAATAGCTTTCATTACAAACAGATCTTCCTTCTTAAGTTTATGTAGTGATGAATCATTAGTTGGTTGGGATATCACTAATGATATATTGCATATATTTGACAAAAAGTTAATTTTTGTCCACCAATGATATCATATCTACAATGTCAGATATTTGATATCGTAGCACAAGCTATGTCATTGTAGATTCAATATTGTAGGATGCGTGCAGCCTATAAATACAACACTTAGATGCACGGATCCAAAGAATTTTCATTCCACCCTTAGGTAGCTTCTTGCAGTTCGTTTTGTAGTTTTAGTGATAGAGTGAATACCCATAGTATGGTGTTGAGTAGTTGTACGGAACCTTTATTTGAGTGAAGTGTACTTGGGCATAGTTCATGTCCAAAAATAAAGATTGAGATTGCTTTTCATCATTGCAGCATCCACTTAGTTTTACCATTTTACTTAGCATAGCTCTTACTATTTTATTAGTTTAATCACCTACATTTCCAAGTATTATACTTTCTTGTTCATTAGCAAAGTAAAATGAGTATGACTGGTTTCGAGCATTTAAGTGTAATCGTTTGGTAATTCCAATAGTGTTATAGCTTGGTTCATACAGTAGCATAACACTTGGTAACTTAGTAATGGTTACATGAGCCCAAGATGTGTAAAGTAAGCTAGGACCGAATACTCATCACTCTAGGCTAGAATAGATTTACATTGCCATCATTACTTAGATTTAGGATCAATTCATTCTCAATTACGTTTATCGTTAGGAGTAATCAGGGCCTATCAACATCAATTATCATATGTCTCACTTTGAACTAAACCATACATGACATAGCTACCACTAGTCCAAGTGAGAAGACAATGTTCTACAATCAATGCTTAACAATCTAGATGCCACACCTAGTCCCATCCACAGAATTCAACCGGACTGTGCATGAACACTTGTGATTCATATAGTTGGACATAGGGGTACCCATCACTCATCATGTGGCCCACAGAATCATGAGCTTCTAAAAGTCATCTAGATGGTTTTGAAACCATCTTAGATAATTTCTTTAGTGCTAATGTGTCATGGTTTTAAGCTTGAAAATAAAATTCATATTTGCACTATTGGGCTCCTTTCATCACAACGACTTTATCTCAAATGACATGCTTTTTTGGAAAGAAGCTCTTGTTTAGCCCTACCATGCCCCATGCTTGTTGAGCTATCAAATTCTATTAAGCATGTGTCTTTCTCTTCTTCTGAAAGTCCATTTTCATCTAGATATTTTAGAAAGCATCTAGATCTTCTTGTCGATGTGGCATCATGAGCTACTCAATTTAGAGAATAAATAACTTTTATTTTTAAAACACTTCAAATCACATTGGTTGACAATGGTATTTCTTGAACACATGACTTCTAGTAATCCATTTTTCAATTTGAGCACACCCTAAAAATGACCCTTAAGATTTAGCCCTTGAAACTCTAACTACATGAGTCTTCTTAGATATTTAGCTTAGTTTTGAGTGTGAGACCTTTAAATAAGCTTAAAAAATAAGGGGTAGGTGTCAAGACCCCCAAAAAATGAATAATAATATTTAAAAAATTCAAAGTACATCAAATCATCGAAGAGAGAGTCTAAAGAAATAGTTTTGGGGATGTCTTTTTAAGTTTTCATCCTTACAACCAATTATGAAAAATCTCTCCTCTGGGATAAGAAAAGGATCAGGTTTTACCCTTATTTAGAAGCCCCCTCATGGGTTTTCACTTCTTACTAAAGGATTTCTTATAAAGAGAAGGAAAAAACTCTTCCCAAAGAAAAAAGAATACATCCATTAGAGATAAAGATCAAATAGCAATAAAAACTGAAAACTTCTCATCCTTGAGCTTCCAAAACAAAAAGAAATTAATATTGTAGAAAACAAATTAATTATCAAGCTTTCATTAAGAGCTTTTTTACTTGAAGTTGTAGTTGAAAAGTGACATTTTTGAGATTCTAGTACTTGACACCTGAAGAGAGGTCATAGTTATGCTATTACAGTTGAAAAATAACTGCACATCGAAGCTTTAAAATAAAGTAGAGAAAAAGTGGTCGAAAACAAGTTCAAATACAAAGAAATGAAGTAGACAAAGCAAGGTGATCACCAATAATGACTTCATTGATGCTTGCTTGAAAGTTGTTACAAATTCTAGATGCCCATTTTCAAGCATGTTGAGCAATAGGATGCTCAAAAGAAAAAAAAAACATAAGAAAATGAGTCTTCACTTTTATAAAGAGAACATTGAGGAGAAACATTTCTCTAAGACAAGTGCCAATAGAAGACCTTGATGAATAAGAAACTATAAAAAATATGAATATTAAGAAATGTAGGAGCTCTCCAAATATTGTTAATTTTCCTCATCGAAAAATGAAATGATAATTGCATTTTATAGGCCTTATTGAATTTCTTATAAATAAAATCATTCTTTATAATAATCCCATAAGCAACTTATAAATACAAAGAAAAAGCATATATATCGTTTTGGCAGCAGTATATTGAACTAGGGAACTTATACGGTATTGCTTAATTTTAGGAGAGCTTTGTAGGTCAGATAATTGTGCAAATATTACAAATATCTTAGATTTTCTGGATAAAACATAAATTAGTGGAATCATTACATCGTCACCTAGAATTCTGCGAGAATAAAAGAAGCATTGCAACAAGAACACAAAGCAGTTCTTTGTACCTTCCAGCAAACTAAATCTGTAAATGAATTACCAAGGTTCTTGCATGAACATGCTAAATATGAAAATGGAAATGGAAAATGAGAACAGTGAAAACGTAAAATCACAAACATCATCATATGCTCACTGTTATCTTTGATAATTACCGAAATATTAGGATGACAACTTCCATGCGGAACAGATGATGCTTTAGAAAGATAAAATATAGTAATTTTGCCAACAATCCAGAAATATTTATTTAAATTTACTTATCATCACGAGCATCACAAGCCAGTTATCAGACAATTCTTTTCCTGTCAAATGCAGACTGTCATCCATATGAGTCTTGTACAGTCCTGATATGCTATATTCTCATCAAATGCATTGATGTAATATCATCAACATATTTACTTTACTTTTTCTGTTCAAATAATGAGAGATTGGGACTTTTCAGTGTTGTAAGGAACTGGAATGCGTATATGTGCAGGTCCAGAAATCAAATCTTCTACCAATAAACGTTGGAGAGCCAATGTCACCGGTCCTCCTTTTCCTGAAAGACGATAAAGAATAAAATATGTATAAATAAACACCATAACACAATAATAAATTTAGCAAGTTAAAGCAGAGCTTATAAATTAAATCTAAATTCAAAATGTCCAAATTTTAAAGAAGAAACAGAACAGAACGAAGAAACTGAGACGAGTGCAGAGAATATTGTTACCATTTCCTATGAAATTTTCATCCCACATCACTACTGGGCGAACTAATTCACCGCTTCCAATAAGCATCATTTCTTTTGAAGCTTTTCCTTCTTCAACAGGTATATTTTTCACCTCAACACTTCTTATAAACCCTTGGTCTACAAGATTAGCAGCAATAGTTAGCACACGCTTTGCAGTACATCCACTAAGAACTTTTTCAAATGCAGGCATAATAAGTTCATCCTCTGCACTAACAAATGCTACGTTCATATTCGGTCCTTCAGCAACAAAACCTTCACTATCGACCCAGATAGCTGCATAAGCTCCTTTTTCCTCAGCTTCTAATTGGGAGAGAGCATTTGGTAAATAATTTACGTTTTTCATGACAGCAAAAATAGGAGGCTTCATGGGTACGGAAGAAGTTACTACTCTTACTTCCTCTTTAGGAGCCATTAAATTTTCTTCAAGGACAACTGCATAGAAAGTAGAATTGATGCAGCCATGTGATGACAGGGAAAAATCCCCAGGACCAGCACTGAGCCAATATTTCAAATATCCTTCTTTGCATTTTGAAGCAGCTGCAGTTTGTATTAGAATTGCTTTCAATTGTGAATGGGTAAAAGGAGAAGAAATCTTTGCCAAAGATGCAGATCTCATGAGTCGATCCAGATGGGGATCCAACTCATAAAGATGACTAAAATAACCAAAACTCCGTATGAGAAGCTCAGTATCGCATATCTTGTTCATCTGAATATTATAATGCTACCAAGTATAATAAATATATGATAGACAGGGAGTGCATGAAGCAGGATACATTTACAGTAATTACCATAAAAGTTAAAATCATAAGACTGTAACATCAAATAAAACTGAAAATGTGAAAGATATATAATCTATGATACAGGTTCAATTTCAGTGGGCAACACTTAAGGAATTCTGCAAACGGAATTTTGAAACTAGTGTGGCTTGATAGATCCAAAAGGATTTTAGTGGATGTAAGTAAAAATTCAGTTTCAATTTAATATAGCTGAGTTACATTTTTTATAACATGGTTAAGAAACATAATTAAGAGTTTTCAAGTGTATTTGTATTTTTCTTTGCATTAACCATACACAGAGGTACACTAAATCCACATCTTGAAGTGACTATGTCGTATAAAAGATAACATAAAATTACAGCCCCACCGCACAACATATCCATCATGTGCTAATGAAATTCCATGGCTACACACATTTTATTTTTCATATCCAAACTAGGCATATTTATATATCCAATGCATGGCTAACCTAAAGGAAGAATTTTGGGTATCAAATATGATGTCTAAATAGAAATAAAAAACATCCTTAGAGCTGATAGGTTATACATATGTGTGTGTTGGAGTAATTAGCTTTATCATCAAATCAAGAAATTCAGTATAATGATTTATATGCAATGAAATGCATTCTCCTCTACAACCTAAAGAGAAATCAGATATTAGATCAGGTGTAAAATGAGAGTTAAAACCATGGCCAATGGCTTGCATTTAAAGACAAGCAAGAATGGACAAGAACATGTCCTTAAACTGGCTGAAATTTTCTAGTTGCATAAGTTCATCAATATAGAGTTATTATAATGAATATACGGTAAACTGTCATCAGTTCTGAAGCTCTCCTAAAATTAAGTGCACCTGTTGAAGCACAGCTTGCACCAATAACTAATTCAAGACATTAAAAGATTGCCTAAGACTCCATATATATTGTCATCTCATATATAAGAATATAAACACAAGATTTTAAGCCACAGATTTTCCATGAAGAAACCAACTTCATGTTGCATTTGTGTGGCAGGTTAAGAGTGAAGCTTCCAGCATTTCAGCTAACTGAATAAAAGTTCCCAATACTTCAACCAGAGAATTGACCAGTTGGAGAACCAAACCCCAACCCTAACGTTGTGTGTTAAAAAAGTATCTTTTAACAGAGAAGAGAGAATGCAGAGAGAGAGAGAGAGAACAAAGAAGACTATCAGAATCAAATTTTCTTCTTCTGAGAATAAAGATTTGCAATGAAAGTATAACAATACTTTATCTATCTAACACTTTCTATGAACCATTAAACTACTTTCCAAGAATTCATTAGTTCAATACAAACTTTAACATATTAACAATACTTTGATTCAAATATTACTGTCAGCCTACCACGGATGCCTTAACTGTACATATCATCAAATGAAAAACATTTCGCACATGTACCTCCCCTCCATGCCATTCAAAGTAATAACCCACCATATTACTTTTCAATGATTTGAAGAAATATTCAACTATTTCTGGTCTAGCATTAGGTAACTGCAGGTTTGAGGATCCTTTTGTCAATTCATTCTAACAAACTCACCCATCAGGTGGACTATCAATAATATTATATCCAATTGAAATTGATAACTATACAAATTACAAGGGTCAACTATCTTCACGAAGGAATAAGACAGAAGTAAATATTTTTCTTGGGAAAATAAATAATAAGAATTGTCAATAACAAAGAATAATATTAATTCAATATCTTAAAAACAGGGACTTTTTTGTTTATAAAAATGAGAAGAAATGAAATTATGACAAAGCATTGCAGCTACAATCTAACACATTCTTACTTACCCATTAGCTATTATTGCAGTGTCAAAAACTCCATGCCCACGATGAACCATATGGTCATCAATGGGAACAACCATGGATGTTGGATCAGTAGTTATGCCTCCAAAGACACTTGAATACATTGCCTGGATCGGTTCTTTGACTGTATACTTTTCAACATTTTGTTTCAGTATTTTTTGTACCTGATGGTAACCAAAACACTTAAAAATCATCACAAAAATCAAGAATGAAAATTACCATTTTTAACAACAATGATACAATTACAAAGCTAACTATTTAATATTTGATGCCGTATATTTTGAACAAACCTGAAAAACTTGTAATTTATTATGCCAACACAAAATAGGAAGCTTTAGCTCTTGTGTCAGTGACGTTATTTCTCTGTAATTCCCAAATTTTCTGGGAGTGCCACTATTGGAAGATACCAACTTTTTGTATTATATATGTATTATATGATCTTATACTAATGTGCATGCTGGAATCATACAATCATATTTGAATACTTCTTCAAACTTGGCAAATTAAGACTCCCTCTTCTTTGTTCACCATTATTTGAGTTATCTTAAAACTGACCTCAAAAAAAAAAATACTATAATGATATCATTTAAGCTCCATATGCATGAAAATGCTTTAAAAAATGGATAGAAAAAAATGTTTTGAATGAACCTCGCTGTTGGAGAGAACCGGAATTACAGATCCTGAATCATTTTCTCCATGTGCAGCCAAGAACAAACTCTTCACTGCAGAGTCAAATCATACAAGTAGCTAAGAGTTGCATATAACACATCACCCAAAACGCAATATGTAATATCTAAAGGCTTCAATGTTCTCTGCAATAATAAGATTCCTACTTCACTTTTACGTTGCATCTGCGATAGGAGGGCGAAACCAGATTTGACAAGATTTTAAGGAAAAAAGGATCTTACGGAAAACTGAAAAGAATTCTATGCTTTCTATACAGGCAAATTAGCTTCAACAAACCTGTTTTGGAGCGCACAGTGGTGCCATTTTTCTGATTCTTTCCCTCGTCATTTCTCGGGGCTAACTGAATTGGTCTTCCCTGAATTGCGGGAGTCAGTAACCGACCAAAAGAAGACTGAATGAGAGCACTACTAACCATTGTTCAGGGAAATTTTGGGTGTTTATTTCCCACAGAAAATGTTACGTTGAATTGATGAGTTCTCAAGTAAAAGAACCCAAGGGGCATTGATCTTTTCAATCATAGCACCTCCTTTTTGTTTTTGTTACATCATCAACATCCAGATGCTTATAGGCTGGCAACTTCGGAAGAGCTGCAAGATTGTTATTGTATCTGTAATTAACAGCAGATGAAAGATAGCCTTACTTTATTACTACCCAGATTAAAGTATTGTTGCATCTATTCTCCCTCCCTTTGTTGGAATCGTTGCCATCCACGCCAAAGCTCATTTATGATGGCAGACACCCATAGGAGAACCAATGAATAATAAAAGCATCCAATAAAAAGATCCTACCTGAGAGAAGTCCAAGAGAAAGGAAATACCATTCGACTGTAATATACACACCGGAGAATACACTGGATTTAAAACAGTAGAGATATTCTGCATTTTCGATCCGGGTAGCATGCTGATTTAACCCACTGTTTATGTTAAGTTATGTTTAATTTTAGAATACTTGTTAGCTATATATTGTCCTCTAGTTTCTGTTGTGATAACACCCTAACGACTTTCTTTCCATGTGACAACCCCAATTTTGCTGCAACAGTGAAATATTCTGTGTTTTTTCGACGTTTATCAAATTAGTTCCTTGCTCTCAATTAACAAACAAAGAGAGATGCGGAGTAATGAAACATCATTGGATCACCCGCTTTTAAATTACTTGATTTTGTTGTCAGTCTATGTTTAAAATGGTTCTTTATCGAGATTTTTTGGAGAGACCTTCCTGTCGAAGAAATATTTATCCAGTGAATGCATTATTCAAAATAACGTGTGCAAGTTTTGCAAGCCCATCACTTTGTTTAGCATATTTAATATTTTATTTAAATCCAAACCCAAAATTTGAAGCCAGTTGAAGAGACAAATACAGTTTTTTTGTCCAATTATAAAATTTTTTAAAATTAACATCTCTCATTAGTTAAAAGAGAAAAGGTGGAGCACACGTTATATTGCAAAACTTATTCGTTATAGTGTGATATACAACACTTACGGAAAGATTTGACATATTTAGGGGGGGGAAAAGAGAATTTTATTAATTAAATGAGAATAAGTACATGATCAACATAACATATTGATGGATAAATAGGGCATCTTGAAACATAATCTTTCTCAGGGTGTGGGAGTACATGCAAGAGAAGGGAGTACATGCCAAAGAGCTACCTAATGCTGGGAATCCTTAGGAACTGCGAGTTTATAAGACAGGAGAACAACAAAGAGCTCGAAATGCTCAAAATTATGATGATAACACACTCCGATGTAGCAGATCGAGATTGGAAAGAGTGCACGAGTTGGTGTATCTGCTCCAAGGCTGCAAACAATAAAACAACTTATTAGTATCCAACTTTAACTTAGAAATATGAGATAAAATTTGGAAATGCACCAGGCGAAAAATTTGAGATTTTTCCATAATATTTAAATGGTTAGAGTTGGACGAATTAGTGTTCTGGAAAAGAGCAGTGCATCTGCGTTTCCATATAAAGTAAAGAACGAGGGGCCTAATAACTTTTCAAAGAAATAGAACGTCAGAAGAGGGGGTGGCCAAAAAGCCGAATAAGATATCCTCATGGGAAAATGTGCACAAAGGAAAAACCTTAGAAACCCATTTCCATGAAGACTGAGCGAAAGGGCAATGCCAAAAAACGTGGACAAAATTTTCAGGACCTCCACAAAGAGGGCATGTAGGGTTTGAAATCCCAAAGTATTCACTGCCGATAGGCAGGCCTTGATGCAAGAGGCACCAAAGAAATTCCTTAATTTTTGGAAGAGTCGGAAGGCTCCAAACTCATGAAAAGAGAGAGAGCCAAAACTGCTCAGACTCATCTTTGTGCCATCATCGATTGCAATGGTTAACAATCGTAGAGGAATCATGCAACAATTGAAAGGGCACATGAGGTTTATAGGGTAGAAGGTTCGATCCATTAGTCCATTGAAGACCATGGAAGAGACTAGGAACCGAAGCTTCCACATGCAAATTCTGATGAATGAAGTGATAAAGTCTATTAAGGCAATGGTGCATAATTCTGGAAGCCCCATATAAGTTTTCGAACATATCCCAAGTAATCCACTGACTGGTGAGACGAAGACAGCTAAGGGAAACAACTCCCTTTTGAAACCAGATGGTGGCTACCCTGGCATTTGAGGTGGCTAGAGAAGCAGGACATAGGGGCAGCCACCAAGGGAAAATCTTAGAAAGAAGAGTAGGATTGATATGTATATTATTCCAATTCACATGAGAATGTAAGACTTGCCAAGCCTTTCAAATGCTTTTGAAAACATGTGTTCTAGGAATGATAATGTTGTGAGGATTTGACATATTTAGATAGGGCTTCAAGTAGAATTATAGTAACCCTTTAAAATGGATTTTTTACACTTTGGTATGTGCTGTGCTTATGAATTATTGTGATCCAACCACTATAGAATCAAAACACATTGAGGTGTTAGCTTAGAAGTAAAATTCTTAATTTGAAAACTCAAGTTATGAATTTGATTCTACATCATTAACATGACCCACTAACTTTACTGTTAATCAATGATTATCATATTCTCCATCATTAATGCTCATAGTCTTTGGTATTTCTATACAATTATGTTCTAAATTCAATTTATTTTTGAAGTCAGCACCCTATTATATTATTGTGACATAGTCATAACCCATGTTTTTGGATATATGCATTAGTTTAGCCATAACTTTGACTTGCTTTTTAGATATATTAAACATGATTATTACAATGACAGGTGAACTTAGTCTAGGACCTTAAATAAGAAGGGTAAACAAGTAAGGCGAGGCATTTAGAAAGGGATCTTTTTACAAAAACTACAAAAAGATTATCAAGTACATAAAAGCCCTATTTAAATTTAGCATTTTGTTCAAAACAATATTGATATATCTCAATATAAAACATAACCATACAAGATATCTCTATATAAGTTTTTAATAAAACCCCATCTTAAGGTTTTAAGTCTCTAAATAAAGATAACATATTTCCTTTTAATGAAGCTCCACTAATTTTATAAATCATATTTTTTAACTCAACCTAGTTCCTTTCAAATGAAACCCCCTAACCCAGCAAACATGACTTTAAGGTTAAATTTTAAGATTTTTTTATTTTCCACATTTTTATTTTTCTATTTTGTATTTTCTTTTCAAATTATCTTCCTTTTCTCACTTCCTTGGCTACACAATTTTTTAAAAAGTGCTAGATCTAAAATTTTATTGAAGCTCCACTATAAATAATGGTTCGAAATGTTTATATATTCTAAATATTTAAATACCATAAAGAAGCAGATCAAACGACAATAATTTGAATACTGACTTAAAATGCCAACAATTCTTTTACTTCTACTCTCTCCCAACCTTCCTCGACATCTCTATCAGCTTCCCATTTCTGTCACATTCTAAAAACCTCCTGAACAATGTTAGTGTTTTAATTTAGCAATGGTGACGAATGTAAGAGGCTGCTTGATGAATGCATCGTCGTCTACATTCAGAGCACTGCATCAACAATATCATTGTAAAAATGTTGCATTTATCCAGGGTAAATATTCATCTGCTACTTATCATCAGAATATTATGGTAGCTCCTAAACTAATACCTTACCTACTCTAATAACAGGTATCACTGTGAACCTCACAACTCAATAAACAATGGTAGGAAAACGACTCTTTTTGGTATTAAAATTAACTCATTTTTTCTGATTTGAATGAAAATTTACAAACAAGTCATTTGCCAAGATTAGCCCTCTAGTAATGAGTCCATAAAAATTGACCCTTAATAAGGGCATTGCATTCCAACAAGCTAAACTTGTAAATGAAATTCCAAGGATTCTGCAGACATTCGGCGTATGAAAAAAAAAACAAGGCAAATTACCAAACACTATTATTGTTAACAATTAAAATAAAATATCCAATGCCAAAGAAGATGATGTTATGTAAATATTTATTTACATTGTTTAACATTTCGATAGTTAAGAGTGTTATGACTACGCCTGTGATGCTAGATTCTTTTCAAATGCATTGCTAAATAGTGATATAATCTGATAATACGGTTTCTCTTCAAATAATCAGAGATTAGAAGGATTTTCAGTGTTATATGGAACTGGAATGCGTATATGGGCAGGTCCAGATTTTAAATCTTCTACCAGTAGATGTTGCAGAGCCAGAGTGACAGGTCCCTCTTTTCCTGCGAGATTACAAGGATAAATAAAAAATGTGAATATCATAAAATCATATCTCCTTGGTAAGTTTAATGGTAAGCATATAAATTAAGCTTAAATCCGAAATGTTTAGAAGAGAAAAACAGGAAAAAGGCAGAGATACTTTAGAGAGTATCTCCAAAGAATATTTACCATTTCCTATGAAATTTTCATCCCACATGATGACTGGACGAACTAATACGGTGCTGCCAATAAGCATCATTTCTTTCGAAGCTTTTCCTTCTTCTACAGTTATGTTTTTCACCTCAACACTTCTTATAAACCCTTGTTCTACGAGATTAGCAGCAAGTGATAACACATGCTTTGCAGTACATCCACTGAGAATTCTATCAAAAGCAGGCATGATAAGTTCATCCTCTGCACTAACAAATCCTACATTCATATTTGGTCCTTCAGCCACGAAACCCTCACTATCAATCCAAATACCTGCATAAGCTCCTTTTTCTTCAGCTTCTAACTGTACGAGAACATTTGGTAAATAATTTACACTCTTCATAACCGCAAAAACAGGAGGCTTCATGGGTATGGAAGAAGTCGCTACTTTTACACCCTCTTTAGAAGCTTTTAGGTCTCCTTCAATAACAACTGCATAGAAAGCAGAATTGATACAACCATGTGATGATAAAGAGAAATCTCCAGGGCCAGCACTCAGCCAATATTTCAAAAGCCCTTGTTTGCATTGTGAGGCAGCTACAGTTTGCAGTAGAATTGTTTTCAATTGTGAATACGGAAAAGGAGAAGAAATCTTTGCCAAAGATGCAGATCTTTTCAGTCGATCTAGATGGGGATCCAACTCATATAGATGGCTAAAAAATAAACAAATTTCATTATGAGAAGAAGAGCATCACATAGATATCTCAATCATCTCAATCTCTTATAGTGTTGTCACGCCAATGTATATTTAACAGATAAGATGTATGAAGCAAGACAAATATTTTTAGTATAGTGCTGCAGTTAAATGACATTAAAAACATGGTAGATATATAAGTAACTTACATCTTATTACAAGAATGTCTAAAAGTAACATAAAAAACTACTGCCAAGTGTTTTTCTGTTCTCATTTGCATTAGCTATGAACTTCAAATGACTATTCTCTATAAACCATAAATAAATGATGAAATCGAACCTCTACATTAATATATATTTATCATGCGCCAATTAAAGTTGGTGGTGACACTTCACTAGTTAGAGCATGTGGCTAAGGGTTGTGTAAGTTATAGGCTTGATTCCAAGGGGGCTATGCTGAGACTCTTATTACATGAGGCACTGTAAAAATAAACAGTTAGTCCATGTTGGTGAGATAAAGACACCACAATTATGTGCCAATAAAAATCATTGTCAGGGGGTGTTGGAACTTGAAATAATTGAAACATAGGTACACCCCAAGATTTATAGAAGTTTATAACTCAGTGCTACTTAGTAGAATCAAATCTGTGACCTGGGTTTACTAGGGTAAGACCCATACCGCTAGGCTAACACTTCATTGTTAATAAAAATCATTGTCAATTTGAGGATAATTATTTTATCATGTAGTTGTGGTTAAAGTTTCCTCTTTCAAACTACTACTATTCATGTCTGCAAGGCATAGAGAGCTTAAACTATGGATGTGTGTGGAGAGAGGCATGATCATGTAAGAAAGAAATTCAATAAAATGACTTATGTGCCACTTCTACATTATAGTAATGAAATATGCATTGTGTTCTAAAAGTAAAAGAGAAATTAGATGCACGATAAGGTGAAAAATGACCATCAAAAAGCATGGTAGCTTGTTACAAGCATAGGACCCGGAGTCTTTGCACTCTCTGAGAATATCAAGTTGCACAATGTAACTAAGTTGTCTTCAATACATAACTATTACACATAATTATCATAAAGACATGATTTCGAACTGATATAGAGTAAATTATCATCACTTCACAATAACTCACAACATTAAGTGCACTTGCTGAATTGATGCTTTTATTGATGAGAAATAATGACATTAAACATTACCTACGATAGCATAAACAGTATGGTATCATACATAATTAGAGTACCAGATTTTGAACCAGAGTTACCTTGATGAAAACACCCTTCACTTTGAACCTGTGGATTAAATTATATATGGCAAATGCAAGTAACATTTCAGCTAACTGAATACTATGCTATGTGAGAACCAGTGTCATTTGGACAATTAAGAAGAAAATGCAAAGGGCAACTATTCATTTCAAATTTGTTTATTTTAAGGATAGAACCTAATGACAAATTACAAAGCAACAAAAGAAGAAGATTATTTTTTCAAGTATGTGAGACTTTTAGTTTTAAACTACTTGCTAAGATTTCATTAGTTGAATATGAAGTTTAACATGTTAAAAATATTTTTGCTGATAAATACAGAATGTACTTCAATACCGAGATAAAAAAACTCCCGCAACTAAACATATAACTCTCATCCATGATGTACAAAATAGTCACCTACATTATTGCATTTCAAGGTATGCAATTTGTCATATAATATTAATATAATGGTAGGTTTACAAATTACCTTATTAATCCATCCTAATAAATTCACGTCTGTTTGTCAACTGTCAATATTATAACCAATATACGAATCAAGTGTGTTCAAAGTATGGACAAAAACTAGAAGGGAAAAAATTACAAATCTTGAACAATAATGTTGCTGCAACACAAGATAGATAATCTACGCATGCCCATCAAATATTGCTCAGATAGCATAAACTATTGCTTACCCATCAACTATAATTGCAGTGTCAAAAACTCCATGCCCTCGATGCACCATATGATCATCAATCGGAATAAACATGGATATTGGATCAGTTGTTATACCTCCAAAGATACTTGAATACATTGCTCGGATGGATCCTTTGGCTGCATATTTTTCAGCATTTTCTTTTATTATTGATTGTACCTAATGAACATAAAATGTTATTTTTCTTCCTGACTGAGATGCTTAAAAATCATGAAAAAACCATGAAAAAAATTTCATAATTTATCATGCCAAAACAAAATAATTTTTCTTAAATGTCACCGTGCCCAATATTTTTTTTACTGTTACTATAGTAATATCATTCCAATCTATATGGACCTCAGAGCTTAAGAAATCAATAAAAAGAAAAGTCTGGGATGAACCTCGTGTTTGGAGAGAACTGAAATTACAAATGCTGAATCATTTTTTCCATGTGCCGCAAGAACCAGACTTTTTCTCTCTGCAAAATCAATCCATACCAACAGCTGAGAGCTGTAACAAGTCCTGATCACCAAGAAAAGAATATGCAATAACTATATGATTCAATCTTCTATGCAGTAAAAAGGTTCCTAGCGCTTTTTTACTTGACCGATTACAATTACAATCAAAAGCAACTAATATTCATGGAAAACTGAAAAGAATCCTACGATTTCTACGCAAATTGGCCTCAACGCACTTCTTTTGGATCGGGAAATGGCTTCATTCTTCTGATTCCTTCGCTGGTCATGTGTGAATGGTAATTGATCTGGGCCTCGCTGGGCATCATGTATGCTTAGCCGACCAAAAGAAGATTGAACAAAAGCAACATGAACCATTCTGCAGGGTCGTGGGTTTTTCTCGTAGAAAACTCTACAGGGACTTTGACGGAACTTCAGTGAAACAAAACCCAGAAAGGCCCGCAAATTTATCGTGTAGATTCATCCCATTTCCAAGCAATCGTTCCAGTGTAATATTCAATACAGAGAAACGAACTGAATGATTACCGTTGCATCTCTAATTAATTTAACTAAAAAATGCATTTTTGGTGGAACTCCAAGTTGGAAATGGGTTCAGAAATGAGTTGACTAAAGTGCCGATCCAAATCAAATACACGCAACGTTGAGTACGGCATTTGCCCGGTCAGAATCCCCAAATTCGGCAATAGCTTTCCAGTCTTATCATAGTTGTACACGCTTTTAAAGTGGGCTTCTTAATCAGGAATTGAGAATCAGGCATATCCGCATGAGTAGGGATATTGCAATTCGCAAAATACATGATCAGGTCTGCACCATCGAACGCTTATGCACTGAGGTATAAGCATAACAAACAGGCAAACAATATTAGCCTTGTTGCCCTTAAGGAGCCCTTCAGACCGCTTCCTAGTGATAGGATGGATGAGAGACGGTAAACTATATATCAATCCACATTTGTTATGCAGCGAGTGCATATCAAGTTGGTTGACACTTATATCATTTAAACATATATCTTTGGGTTTCACCCCTTGCCCACCCTTGCTAGCGGGCAAGGTGGGATCCAAGGACACACATAATCATAGTTAAGATGATCATGGAATGTACATTGATGGATCACATGAAGGGACCCTTAATCTGATGTGGATACGTGGATCGGTTTGGGGTTTTTCGATGAGAGATAAAGGTGTAGACATAGAGTTTTGCATAAAAGTCTACACAATGAAGAAAAGAGTAAAGAGGTCATTCTTCGAAAAATTCTTTTTTTATTTATGATATGTTGGGAAGCAAGCTTTCATAGAAAATATGGAAAAGACACATAATTATGTTCAATACTATAATGCTTAGATTGCAATTCATGATATGGTTGATAAGTGGATACATTATTAGAGGACCTTTTCTTTGGAAGGCATGGATCCAGTGTTATTTTTGTCCTTGATGCAATAATGCTTTAATTGCATTGCATGATATGACTAATAAGTGGTTACATTATTAAAGGACTTTTTCTCTGAAATGCATAGCTACAATGTAATTATTGTGCTCGAGAAGAAGATTGAATCTTTTGTTATATAATATAGTAATGGTTGCAAATAAGTTAAAATCATTATGAAATAAGTATTATTGTGAAGAACGTGTAATTATGTTGTGTGTTTTTTTTATATATTATTAGTATTGTTATCTAGTGCATTATGTTCTGTTTTTTTTATATTGTGAAGAACGTGTAATTGTAGATGGTCCTATTGATTGATTATAAATGGTAACAACCATTTTGGTCAAGTGAATGACGTGTTGATAACTCTAAATAAGTAGCATGACATGAGTTTGTGTTTTTTGTGGGAGTAACTTTGGCAAGAATAATAGATTTGAAAATGCAAATAGATAACTTGAATTAGAAATGGTAATGTTAGTTATCTCTAATTTTCAAGGTAAGTATGACAAATTTAGTTATTTGTTTATGAAGGTTGCAAGAAAGATTAATTTAATTTATGGAGGAGGAAGCATTGTGGTAATGGGTGTAGTAGCTACCATTGTTTTTACCAATGGAGGAAATGTGGTTGGATAAGAATATAATTTTGGATTCTTATTAAGTTATTTTTCTAATGAAGTCAGTATTTGATCAACATTTATATATTAAATAACAAAGTGATACTAAAATAACTTATGTTTGAACAAATAATATTCTTATAACAATTGATTCTTGTTAGTGTAGTATACTTGTGGGTATCATACTCACAGTTTATGATTTGTACTACACATAGATCATTGATAAAATAATCAGTACTATGCACGAGAGGAAAGTAATGATGGTAGATTACTTAGATTCCTTTATTGCTTTACCATGTACTCTTTTTATTAGTATTTATCATGCAATATTTGATATATTACATTATAGTTGAGATTATATTATTTGATAATTTCTAGGTGGTTTGGGACCATGGAAGAAGCTATCAAGGTTATTAGTTGGAGATAACTTGGAATTCATAACAAGCTAGTATGTTTGGTGATGTTGCAACATTAGGCATAATTTATAATCATTAGTGTTAAACTTAGTAAATAATTTTTCTTATTTATTTTCAAGTAGGGTTGTTAAATGTTAAAGGTTGTTACAACTTTTTGTTGACATTTTTAGATCATACTATAAATGATGGTTTTATAAGCATTTAAGAACATGATATGTTTTTTAAGGAGACTTGTCCAAGAAAGTTAATATGAAAGCTTCAGGTATGAAAATATTGCATACAAATTGCATCTATTTTTATGTATTTTTCCTAAGTTTAAATCAATCTTATAGGTTATGCATTTAATAATTTATTTAAAGAATAAAGGGATAATAACTTAGTTCTAAAGTAAATATTCTAGCTAAAGAAAATATTTTTTAAGGAATGAGAGGATAATAGTTTGGGTTTTTGGTTGAAAAGATATCAAATAGGACTTAGCTATGAAAGTAACTTAAGGTTATGACTAAAATTGAAAAACAATAAATAAGAAAAAGTCCATGTTTTCTATAATTTTGTATTTTTAATAAAAATTTTCTTTGTTTGTCATATTGTTAATGCTTGATCATTTTTGAAAATATTATCAAATATTTGAGTTATATATAATCAAGCAAACAAAGTTTCATTGATGTTTGATCATTTTTCAATGACTATTTTATCAATATTATGTGCAATTATAATTGCTAAGCATATGTAGTATATTCTACATGAAACAAGTGCAACTATTACAGATAAAACATAATCATAGTGAAAAAGGGAAGCTGGTTTAATTGACTTTACAATACAACAAATTTGCTAAAATTTATTAATCTTCATCATAATCAGAATCTTCAACATAAGGACTTACCAACAGGACTTGATTGAATGGATGTTGCAGGTCTTCCAATATTAGTCCACCATTAAGTTGAATATTCAATATGTGTAAATTATATGTAAAAGGAGAAGTTGTATTATTGACCTACATGTTGTTATGCCAAAAATAACTTATTGTCTAGCTGTTTTTTTATATATTCTACTTAAGAGAAAGCAAATCCTAATGAACTGCAAACTATAGGTCTTCTCTCTAGGATGAAAGTTAAGTAACAACTCATCATTGTTCAACCAAACCTATTTGCATATATATTTCAAACTTTGAGATTTGTATAAAAAAATAGTCAACATAATTTGCACCTTGAACAAAAGAGGAAGAATTATCTATCATAAAGTACGAATTATGACAAAAATCTTTCCACCATTCAAACCATGCATTAGTAAGTATATTGAATGGAACCATCATAATGGAAAACCAAATTTCCAAATTTGTAAAATGAACACAAACACTAAATATTTGTCACAATGCTTGTCTTCTAAATTTGAACATATACTTTTTAGCAATAATCTATTGATGAATTTATTTGTTCATACTAGCATATTGCATGTTGCTAATGCAACATGGATTATAGAACAAGTTTTTAAAAGTAGTTCCATATTTCTGAGAGTGAGCTTTTATTGCAAGTAGTGGCATATATTCATATGGATCTCTACTATCACAATTCATTAGTAGATGTGAAGATCACTTTTGCCAATCTTCCCTTATAAGATATGATCTCATTTAAACCTTTTTTAAAATCTATCAAAATAAAGTAGAATCATACAAGTTAGAATAAAGAAAATTTATTGATAACAACTTTACAAAATGCTAAACTTTGTTGATGTTTTTTAAACAATAGCTATAGAACTAGAAGAAAAAAAAGAGCAAAGATATTTCAAATTTATAGTAAAAAAATGTAACAATACATATATATTATGTTTTTATAATCATAATTGAAAGTAAAAATGATTTTGTAAGAGTGTCTGAAAGAGAACATGAATTGTACAGTTAGTATACTCCTATGTTGAGTTCTTTTTTGCATTTATCTTCTAGATGTGGACTAGTTCAACCACGCTTTTTACTTCTTGAGTGTGTTCGATTAGTATGCATAGTATGGTTATCTTGCTAAGTGTAGAAAAAAACAAGATCTTATAATTGAAGTTTGAAAAGTTTGTCTTTATTTAGGATAGCTTATAAATTATAAAGTGGAGTATATGTTAGATTTGTAGTACGGTAATGCAACAAAATAATGATGTAACAACACAAAGTAATTGCGATGGATAGTTGATAGATTTTATTTTCTCATTTAGTGTGCTACTACAAACATCAAATTCTTAGTATAATGAGTGTACGAAAGTTGCTTTGAGAATCATCAATGAAAGATTTGATTTGAAAATTTTGAGTGTGGTAGGTTGTTTAAGAAATATGAATCTATTGTTTCAAGAATAATGTTGAAAGTGGCATACTTAGGTGCATTGATTCTAAAGTAAAATTTTAATTAGACTTGACATATAGTAATGGATAGGTGGGACATATATTATGCATTCTTAGAAATAGATGGATAAGTTTCCACAAATTGTTATAAACATTTATGATATGAAACTATTGCTTGGTTATGTGTCTTTCAATGTTGTTGATAGATTTTTATATATAAAAGAGTTGCACTTGATCACTGATGGAGTAAATATTGAATTGCTATGGTGTTAACACATAAAGCTAATGACAATTTTCATGGAGTTCATGTTCTTATTGTTACTCATGATGTTTTATGTTTATTGTTATTAACAGAAATGTTTGAGATTTGTCATATAAAGGTATAGTTATGTATTGTTTTGTTAAGGTTATGGTATGAAATTTTTCTTAAAAATATTTATCGTTAATTTTTGTTTACATGTTAATTATAATATGTGTTGAGGAGATGAAAACTTTGGATGCATTGAAGAAAGAATAAAGTATGCTTAATCTTGTAGTTACTGATGTGGATACAGTTTTTCAAAATGGATTCAAAATAGCAAAGTAGGTTATAAAAAAACAAGTATATCTTTAATAGGTAAGTTTTTTGATATGTTGGAGGTTAAGTAATTTGATGCATTACTTGTATGTATTTTAATATTCTTTTTTCTACTTAGTGGTGTCTATTGTTGAAGATAACGATACTATAAAAAAGGTAGTTATGCTTGGAGCATGTCATTACTTTCTAAACCTTATTCTTCTAAAAGATATGAAAAGTGTGTGGCAACATATAATTCAGGAAAAAATTATTATAAATATTTGTTTATGTGGTGGAAATAAAGCAACCAAAAATAGGAAAAGAATGGTATACAAAAAAAAAAGCATGAAGATAAAAGCAAAGGTTCAAAAAGAATTATCTATATAGTGAAATGCTTGGAATTAGATGGTAACATGTTGTTTTTATTTTATATGTATACTTTTTAAAAGAAAAAAAAAACTAATATGTTTTCTTTATTTGGGGTTATTATTAGGTGAGACTTCAAAGAAATGGTACATGAAAGTAATAGCAGTTGGCTTTCTTCTGTAAATGCATAACATAATCTTTAGGTAGAAAAATATGAAAAGAGAAGTATTATCAAAAGTACATATTTATTTATAAGTTTTGTAGGTTTAATAACAATTATGTTTTCAAATTGTGCAATTACTATTGAAAGGAAAAAAGAATTTATATTCTAATTCAGTAAATGTTGATAAAAATAATATTTATTTTCAATAATGAAAATTAGGAAATGATGGCTCTTTGATGAAATCATGTTCAAGAGATCATGGCAAAATTGTTGTTGATTCTACATCAAATAGTTATATAGGATATAACTTATCAAATAGAAATGTTGATCAAATTTGTTATTTTTATAGCCATGACAGAAATTAACATTTGTCAAATGCATATGAATGCAATAAAGAATCTTTGTATGATGTTGAAGATGCTATACTAGATGAAGAAAATGATCAACATTTTTTCAATAATTTTTTATTGAAAAATGTACACTTTCAAGCTTATGATTCAAAAGAAAGATATAGGTATCAAGATTATGCTAACTTACATAAGGATGAGGAGAAAAAGATTGTTTTTGGAGTTAGTGATTTTGAATATGTGAATATAGATTAATTTTGTAAACTTTGATGTGATTGTTAATGGTTTTTTTTATTAAGTATTTATATGTTTTCTATGTTTCTTTGTTATTAATTTATCTAGAAACAAATATTTTTATTATTGGAAGTTGAATGTGTTTATAAATTTTCTTATTTCTAATAATGGTTATTATATTATATTAATGTATAATAAAAAAGAACTCATGTAGCCAACTCTGTGTTGTTGGGACAAGGCCAAGATGATGATAATGATGAACATATTAAGCAATAATAATTTGTTTTGTTTGCAAGAAACATGATGTATTATTTTTATTTTAAATTAAAGCTATATGATATTTTGACTTTATACTATAAAACTTTTTATAAGTTTAAAATAGTATTTTAGTTTCAAAAAGTTTGAATGTGATTAGACTACGATGAAATTTGTATAGAAACGGTACAATTCCATTTTATATCATGATTATCTATAAGTTTTCAATTCATCTATTGTATATTGCAAGCCTAAACTTTTCTTCGTGTTATGCTTCATTATCTTTGGTGCAGGTGGAGGATGAACATCAAAGAAAAACTAATAGTAGAGAAGTTGACCCTTTTATGCATGATTAACATGGCAACATATAACTTTTTGTTTTTTATATGCTTGAAAGTTGAGATGAACCTTTCACAATTGTGCTAATGGGGCCTTTTATTATAGCATGGCATGCTTTCAAAAAGTTTGTTCATTACCAAATATGATGTGATACGAATGAATGGATTACATGGCTTGAAGTTAATATAAAAATCAATATGGTTCCAAGGATATGAGCTTTGGATCTTTAAAAATTCAATCACATTTACTAACATAACTTTAATTTAAAATTTGAACATCTCTGCCATAAAAAATTTACTAAAAATTTTAGTAAGCATAGATCCTAACATTTTTATGAATGCTCAGGATTGTTCTTTTCCTATTGTATGTATGGTTTTGTTAACTATTTATTAAACCTACCTATAGATATTTCAAAGCATCAACTATATTGAAATATAATAAAAATACTTTGTTCAATGACATGGCAATTGTTTCTATAATTTTATTTTTAAAGTCTAGACTCTAATAGCAAAATAATTTAATGACATTCGTAAATGTCACATGATAGATAATACAATTGATGAGTGGTGGTGTATCCCAACACTCTACCATACAAGTCACAAGTGTTCACGCACGACCAAATTATAATCCATAGATGGACAATGTAAATATGCTAGGAATTGATATTAAGTTCATGATCATTGTTTTCTTACTTAAATTTTCTTAAGTAATTAACACATGTACTTGTTTTAATTTCATTTCATGGCTTTGATGTCACAACCATGTTTTAGTATTCTCCTCCAAGTTTGTGCTGTCATCCAAGTTTGTGTTGTATCATTAACAACCTTCACACGATATCTACTTGATGAAACACAAGTCATATGTATTAGAAATTATCCAAATTTTATTTTAATAGATTATTAATTAACTATTGTGATGAGCAATGAGTATACCCTACACCCAATCATACGAATCACTAGTGTTCATTCAACGATCTAGTTGAATTCCATAGACTTTAGTTCTCTAAGTAGATTGGTTTCTAGGAGGTGAAACTATTCATTGCGATAGTTTTATTCCCAGTTCCACTTGTGAAGTTCAAGGGTATGGTTAAGTGTAATTGAGGTATATGATTTTTATCATTTTATCTATTTTATGAATTAAGTAGCCTAAGAATCAAGAATGAAGAATAAAGTAATTTAATTGCTAAATTAATCTAGTAACTAGCTAACACTTAACTAATCCTAACATAAGCATTTGTTCCCACTTGCCGTACACATCCTAAACATGTATAAATCTATTAGATTACTAAATGTTAAGCGTTACTGGGATTACCAAGCATTAGACGTATGCTTGAAGTGGTTGTACTTATGTTTGCTATTTAATCTATATTAATGAATTGCTTATTACTTATAAACATTAAAGGAAATTTCTTAAATATTAATACTTAAAAAATAATTAATCTACTCCAAGTGTTGCAAGGTTTGATTAGAAAGATCATCTTTATTGCCACACACACTGAAGTGCTTAAGTATAATAGTGCTTAAATATAGATTCGTACACTCTTTGACCCCTACTATAGGCACTTAGAAAATATTCTAACTTTTGAGTGGAGAAAATTCTAGAGTTTCGCTACAACTATGAGACTTATGCCAAAAATGCAACAGGTAGGTGCACATTTATAGGCAAAATAAGGTGCCCCATTGATGGGTACACATCAACAGGTCAAACCATACATCAACGGGATCACATCGACGAGGTCAGATTAATGACATCCCATAGATGTGGTTGAACTATGATGACTCATCATAGCCCCACGATTGATTAAAAACTTGTTGATGAGTGGCGAGGTACCCCTATACTCAACCATATGAATACAAGCATTTCACACACGATTCGGTCGAACTCCGCAGATGGACTAGTTGTGGCATCTAGATAGTTAGCCTTAAGTCATAGTTCGTTGTCTTTCCACCTGGACTAGTATTAGCTTTGTCATGTATGGTTTAGTCCAGAGTGAGGTGTATGATGTGTTTCTAATCTAATGCTACTCCTGAAGGCAATGGAAGATAGTAATAACTAAGCTAAGGGAAAAAGAGTGAGAAGGAATCTAGCTAGCCTAAGTGCGATGAGCATCCATTCCTTGATTATCCGTACACATCTTGGACTTCATGCATGACTACCACTGGGATTACCAAGCGCAGATCCTAGGTACGCTACTAGGTTACCAAGTAGTCACACTTAAATGCTCATAATCAAGTCGTACTCATTCTGCGTTTAATAGGAGTTTAAGGGTGAGAGAGATTAATTAGGAAAGTAGTAAATAAAAAGTAAACAAATAATTAATCTAAGTGAATGTTGCAATGATGAAGCAATCTTGATCTTTATTTCCGGTCATGTGTGTGTACAAGTACGTCACACTCGAATAAAGG
This sequence comes from Gnetum montanum, assembly GCA_015680685.1. Lineage (NCBI taxonomy): Eukaryota > Viridiplantae > Streptophyta > Gnetopsida > Gnetales > Gnetaceae > Gnetum > Gnetum montanum. The sequence continues at coordinate 905,059 of MNCI01007394.1, forward strand.
ATGTCGTACAATTACAATCACCACACTGCGAGCATACACTAGGAGGAAAAGGGTTAAGAGAAAGAAATTAAAATACTTAAACTAAAACTGACTTACTTCCCACCTACTCATAACTTACTCCTCTTATTTATAGATGAGGAGACAAATTGTGATATTGGGGTCGCCTAAAATGCAACTCATCACTTGTCCTTGAGTTCTTTACAAAATTTGGGAAGGTATGAAATTATTGATTAACTTAAAAAATACATAAACAACATAACAAAAATAGAGTGCCTGAGTGTATAGTTTACAATCATTACAAAATTTTGGTGTTCATGAAAACAAAATCGAACACTAGGATAATAACTAACAATCACAATTTCTTTGACAATGTGAAGAAGTTGAAGAAGATTAGATGGTCCCAAGCGGTGGAGGCTCTTAAGACTCTAAAGGACCTTTGCTTGTTTCAAATGCACATGGTAGTTGAGGTGGTTGTAATTTTCCTATGGTAGCTACAACTTCTAGTGGAAGATGGAAGACATCTAATAGTGCCTTCATCTTCTCCTCCTTATTCCAGGAATCATTGATAGTCCATGTAGCTTCATCAATGTGCGCTAGAATGGGAATATCCCATGGATAGGGCATTGTAGGAAACAACTCCAAGTAGCAAACTATTTATGTTCAATGTTGAACACTCAAGTGCATTCTGCAACTCCTAGTAATCGTTCATCCTTTTGGCTAGGTTCTCAACGATTGCTCATTGATCAGTGAACTTTTCCTTGAGAACCTCAAGTTCAAAATTTGCAATCTCACAAGCTCCACAAGGGACTTCTTATGACCTCAATTTGGGATTTCATTCCACCCTCTCCGTCATCCATCTATGTTGTCACAATGCACCTCACTACCGATTTCTATGTTATGCTCGATGTCTTAGTTTGATGTGTTGGATTTCTTGGATGGATTCTTCCGGGTTGGTCCTTGACTTTTTATGACCATTAAATCAACTATGGGGCCCACAAACTCCTTAGTTGAGGTTATGCAAGGGAAAAAGGGCATGTGCTTGCTATGGGGAGGATCCACTTGCATATCTCTTAGTTTGGATAGTTAGACCCCTTACCTTAAACATTGCTACAATCCTATCTTTCACATATTCTATTATGTATTCTGCTTTGTGCTCCTTAAAACTTTCATTAAATTCATTTTCCAAAACATTTTCTCAATTTTCTAAAATTTTTGAGCTTCAAAACCCTCTTCTACTATTCCCATTATGCTCATTTTTTTCTTGGGATTCCATTTGATCCTAATTTCACTAAAAAATTCCTTCTATTTTGGAAGCTTGACCAAGTCAAAAAAAGCCAATGGTGGTTAATAGCCATGTTAACTAGGCCTAGTTGATAGATTTGACCCCATCAATTGGGCCCCATCAACTAAGCCCAGTCGATGCAAGCCAAGAAATCTATAAATACCATCGAGACTTTGTAATTTTTTTGACATTTTCTTCATAACACGAGGAGAGTTTTTGCCATTTTTCAAAGCCCAAAACTTTCTAGAGCCAATAACTTTCCAACCATTTGTTCAAAACACTCGATTCTTTGATCCTACAACTATTGGAGGTAAGCTTTTGATTGTGAGGGCTGCAAACCTTAAGGTTATCAACGAAATTTTTGAAAAAAGTTTCTAACTTCCCTAAAGGGGATAATAAATACAACAATACGAAACCATCAATTTTTGAGAGTTAACCCTTCCAACACCTTTTCGAATGACTTATTAACATTAAAATAAAAATAAAATAATGATTAAAATTGATTACATTAGCCATAATCACAACTTAGCCAAGTGTAACTATCCCAAGGAGAGAAGGAATTCTAAATTGTTTCATGTTACACAACAATTGCTAACCTATGGTCATATTGTGATTACAAATGGTGCCAAGACTAAAACAATTGCAGGAACAAGGACCATTGAAACCAAGGGAAAAACTACCTAGGGTTGGAATGGGCCAACAAGAACAGCCCCAAGAACAACTAGAAGCAACCTATGCAATAGGACCTCTTTTGAGAGGAGCCTGAAGTAAAATTTGTTCAACAGATTTCCAAAGAAAAAGTTGAAATAGAAAAATCACAGTGTGGGGAACCACTAAGACCCATGCTAAGGCTAGAAGTCACAATAACATAAGCATGCCTTGACATCATCAAGCCCCATGAAATCCAATGCTCAATTCTCCAAGAATTGAACTTTGGATCATTTCTAGAACATGCTTTAGCAAAAGTGAGAACACAATTGCAAATCTTTTCCCATGTCGCCAGTTATCACTTCTAGTGGGGAGTGGTACATGGGAGAGATGTACCTCTTCTAGAACAATAGAAGGATAGGCTCCATAGTGAAGATCAAGGACATCTAGGTGTTCTACTTAGCCGATGTTATTGCACAAGTTCTTGGGTTGCTTAACACTAGGACACAACTGGTAGAGTTGTCAACACAAGCTGACCTTGAGGCAAAAAAGGAGTGAACCTAGCAGTGTTACAAGGTCGATCATAAGGAATTTGATGTGCTTACATAAGTGAAACATGTATACTTTAAGATAGCGGCCTATCACCTCAATCCAATAGTGACGTCTAGCAAGGTGACTACGTTTTTCACCTAAGCATGCACTACTCTAAGCAGAAGATTTTCAATGAACATTCTATAATTAATCTATTTAGAGATCGAGAAGTTCTTTAAAGAAAACGAATGTGGAAGAAAAACCTTACCTTTTCCATGCCTCATCTAGAAACTTTGCAAAAGGACAGGGACCATCTACTATGCAAATGACATGATTAGGCATACTTCCATTGCCTCGTGGTCTAAAATGATGAAGGATAGAACACCTGTCATGTCTAAGGAAGGGGAGCAATAGTTGCCACCTCCATCGCCTACTCAAGAAACAACACTGGAGGCCCATGTAGCCATTGAACGCTTGCACAAAATCCAAGAGCAGCTCTTGTGTGAGTAGGAGAAGCATGCAAGAATGAGTGGTGCAGTCTCATTTGTATATAAATCCACAATGAGTCACCTTAATGAGGTGGTTCAAACAATTAACTAGATGGAAAGAGGTGAACCAATATTCTCTACCTTGCAAGCACAGTTGCTCATGAGATCGAATCCTAGTGCTTGAGAGGTAACAGTGTCTCTATCTCAATGTCATTTATTTTTAAAAATATCTAGGAATGCTGCCTCCTTTTCAGTGCACTTGAAGGAGGATGATGGGGCAACTGTATTAGTGATGTAGCACCAAGGGTAAGAGATTGTTGTTGAAGTTATTGCTAATTGAATCATAGAAGTGCTGAACACACCTACGACATCTGTAATAGATGTATTTGCACTTCAAGATGTGCAAACATCCATAGGCATGATCAATGGAAGATTCAGTGCAACCCAGCATGAAGAGTTGCTAGACTGACTAGTGGGGACTAGGAAACTGATTCTAAATATCTTTGATTTTTCGGACAACATTACTGTGACCTAGTTAGAGTTGCTAGAAGCAAAGAGAAAATGCATCATCTTGGAAGGGCAACTTGAAACAGCTCAAGCACAAAACCAACACTTGGCCGTAGAAGTTGCTAAATTATGTGCCTATTTTGCTAATCCCATGCTCCTCAACCCTACAGTAACTAGAGATGAAGCTTTTCAACAATTTTAGGAATGATTAAAATAGGCTAAGGAGGAAATGGTGATGGCCATCTTCAACCAGTCCATAACTGAAGCAAAAACCTACTCATTTTAGAAGGACTTGATTTAGATCTAACAAGAAAATGAATCATTAACCACCAAAAATCATAGCTTGTGTAATGTTAATGCACAAAAACAACAAATGCAAGAACTCATTTATCAATAGCAGGAGCAACTTACTAGGGTAAACATAGAGTTAAGAAAAATGGTTGCAAAGAATCGAAATCTATCTATGAAGGAAGTTTGAGCCTTACACCAGAAATTTACCATCAAGATTGCCTCCTAGAAAAACGAGGATCTCAAATTTGAAAGAGTCAAAAATCACTATAGAGACTAGGTTGGCCTGCAGAAGGAAGTGAATGAGAAGCACATTCAAATGGCTAAGTCAAAAGTAAACGAGGTCCTCCAACAACTCTAACAAGGAAGCGAGATGTAACAGCCCATCATCAATGGAATATATGCTGATAATAGAGCAGAGACCTACCTAAAGGAGTTGCAAATTGAAGAAATGATAGAGTATATGGAATTGGCCAATCTCCGCTATGCAAACTTGGTGATGTTGACTACCGCATGGTCATGGCCAAAACTTGAGAAGCATGTGGCCAGCTCATACTTACTTTATGAGGCCAAGTTCAAGCACCATAAGGACACCAAGCAAAAGCTTGAAATAACAAACACTGAACTTGAGGTTCTTAGGGCACGATTCATCAATCAATGATCAACTATCGAGAACTTGGCCAAGAGAATGAATGATTGCCATGAGCTACAGAACACAGTTAGGGTGTTTGATATCGAACACAAGAAATTTGCTATCTGGTTTATCAATGCTAAAGAATTATTCTAGAAATTACCTATTCTTGGGATGTGCTTGTTCCTGCCCACATTGGCAAAGCTGCATGGATGGTGCACGATCCTAGGAGTAAGATGGAAAAATTAAAGCATTGCTAGGTGCCTTTCGCCTCTTACCAAAATTCGTAGTAGTAGCAGGACAACCATAGCCACCTTAGCTGCCACACATGTCTAAAACTGGTGAAGGTCCCTCAAAACCTCAAAAGCCACCACTGCTTGGGATTGTTTGACCTTCTTCACCATGTCATCAAAGGAAGAGCCATCCCATTTTGAAGAGTCATGTCATAGTGCTCAATTTTCTGTCATGAACACCACCATTTTTGTAATGTGTTGGTCTATACACTTGGGTACTCAATTTTGTCAAGTCAATTTGTTAAGTCTAGCATCAATTAATAATCCCATACCTTCCTAATTTTGTAAAGAACTCAAGGATGTGTTTTCATTTAGTCGTGGGGGTATGATGAGTCGCAAGTGGCCATGTTGATTGGGCCCCATCGACTAGGCCCCATTGATGTAGGGTATATTCTTGTCTATAAATATACACTCACTAACTGCATCTATGACATCAGTTAGTCATAGTGTAGCGAAGCTCTTGCGGTTTTTCCATTTGAAAGTTAGAATATTTTTTTGAGTGATGCTTGAAAGTTAGATCCTTATTCGAGCATTGTTGTACCTGAGCACAACAGTGTGTACAACAATAAAGATGAGCTTTTTGATAAACCTTATAACATTCTGGATAGTTTAGATATTTATTCATGCATTCAATGCTTTCAGTTGTTCATTTAATGTTTTCTAGTCATTAAGCTAATTAAGCAAGATAAGTTACATAAATTAAATACATAAGTATGGCTGTTGATGAGTGGCGAGGTGCCCCTACACTCAACCATAAGAAACAAGCGTAGCACGCATGATCCGGTCGAACTCCGTAGACTAA
>MNCI01007394.1:918434-969880 GCA_015680685.1 Gnetum montanum
GTTGATCATAGGTTCTGATACCCTACCTCCTCACCTTCGTTAAGAGGGGGAACATCTCTTGATAGCGAACCAGTTATAAGTGGTTCACCATTTCTAGTTTTACTAAGGACGTGCAGGACCTCTTTACCCTTCAACAGTGTATGTTGGCTCTCTTACCTTGAGTCCCTCATACGTTGTGCTTTTATGGGATAGTAATCCCTTGAATCAAAGTCTTCCACAATGTATTTTGCATACAATTCTGTCATGCCAATCTGTGCCAAAGCACGAAAAAGCATGTTAGAGACTGATCAATCTGGGGGTAACACGATGTTACCTTGCAAATCTCTCCATCGCAGCTGTTCGTCTTGATGGAGGATAAAGGTAAAGTTTGGAATATACTCATCGGGATGAGTATAAACTATCTTGTATTGTTTAGGACTTGGCTGATTTTGGCTATGTGTTTTTGACTGCCGATTGTTCTTTGTATCATCCCTAGGTGGTGAGTTGCTCTTGTTAGAAGAAGACATTTTTATTGGTGTGCTATTTCACCGTTATATAATTTTTTATCTTGATTAACTCGAAGGTTTGTTTAGGCTCCCAATGATGTGAGTGATATCCTTTATGTTCTATTTAGCGCACAAACACTTAGTCCCTGGCAACGGTGCCAATTATGAGTGGCGAGGTACCCCTACACTCAACCATATGAAACAAGTGTAGCATGCGCGATCTGGTCGAACTCCGCAGACTAAGTGCCTACACGCCCCATGGAACACTTGGGGTTAATCATTCGTTGTCTTCCCAAACTTACTTATAGTTGTCATAGTGTATGGTTAAGTAAGTTCGAGGTATATGGTTTTTATATCTTTTTATGTTTTATGTCTCCTATGCTAACAAGGTGAAGGGTTGAGAAACTAAGTACTAATTCTAACTAATGACTAAGTCTAAATTAACCTAGCGTCAGCATCCATTCCCACTTACCGTACACACCCTGAATCGATGCAACCGCAGCTACCAAACACTAATCATTGCTGGGATCACCACGCGTAACGCACGTGCTCGAAGTGGTCGTACTAAGGCACTTAACTAGGAGGAAAGGGTTGAAAGAATCTAATCTAGCCTAAGTGCAATGTGCAACGGATTCCTTGACTAACCGTACACACCTTTGTGCACGACTATCACTGGGATTACCAAGCGCAGATCCTGAATACGCCATTGGGTTACCAAGTAGTCACACTAGATGCTCATAATCAAGTCGTACTCATACCGTGTTGCGATGAGCAGCCGATTCCTTGACTATCCGTACACATCCTTAGATGCTCGTAATCAAGTCTACTTATTTCGCATTCTAGGAGTTTAAGGGTGTGAGAGAGAAAGCAATAAATAACATTAAAATAAATCTTATTCCATGCACTGCAAGGTTTATCCAGGAAGTTCGTCTTTATTGCCGTACACAGCTTGTGTTTAGGTACAATGTTGCTCGAATAAAGATCCGTTCACTTTAGGACTCCTACTGCGGGCACATGGAAAATATTCTATCTCTGGAGTGATCAATCTGCCAGAGTTTCCCTACTTCTAGCCCAGGATGAGGAAACAAGGGAGAGCTGCCTCTTATTTATAGACTTGGCGGCGGACCGCAATATCGCGTACGCGATATCGCATGGGAGGATGCGATATCGCGACGGCCGCAATATCGTGTACACGATATCTCGGCCTATGCTATATCGCGGCCTATGCTATATCGCGTCTCATCAACTGCTTTGAGCGTAACACGTATTCGCTTAGAAATCCTAGCAGCATTATTGCTTGGTGCGTTGAGTAGCATTGTGCTTGGTAACCCAGCAGTGGATACATGGATTCAAGACATGTACAAAAAGTGGGACTGGATGCTTATGTTAAGACTAGTTAGTTAATTTAGATTAGTCATTAAATTACTTTATCTCTCTCTCTCTCTCTCTCTCTCCAAGCACCAAAGAACATAAGACATAAAATGATAAAAATTATATGCCTTGATTACACTTAACCATATCTTTGTACGTCACAAGTGTAATTGGGAAGATAACAAATGACCTTAGGGCAAGATTCACTTCTTAGAAGACTAGTGCATTGGAAACTATAAAGTTCACGGAATTTGACTAGATCGTGCATGAACACTTTATGATTCGTATCGTTGGGCGTTGGGGGTACCTCACCGCTCATCACATACCTTTGTATATCATAAGTGTAATTGGGAAGACAATGAAGGACCTTAGGGCAAGGTTCACTTCCTAGAAGATTAGTGTACTAGAAACTATAGAGTTCACAAAATTTGACCAGATTGGTACCTTGACTGCTCATTAGTAGTAATATACATGCTATAAGTTTTGAAAGCATTATTACAAAGATTACCAAGTGTTCTTAGTAACATTTTGGAACAAATTAACCAAATTTGTAACTTGAATATACACAATTGGCATATTCATTCTTCACGAGGCATTTTGAGCCATCAGTTCATTTACCTTGTTTTAGATCTCAAATGATTTACCTTGTTTTAGATCTCAAATGATGAGATAATGTTGATGAATAACAAAAAATAAATATTTTGTCTTTAAATTAAAACCTCCCTGATTCTATTCAAGTAGACATGTTTTTTTCACGCCAAAAACCTTATTAATAGAAGTAAGGCATAACACAGAATATATTTTAGTTCATGGAGAGTCCGTGTTGAAAACGCAACCGCTAAAGATCAAGTGACTTTAAAAATAAGAAAAATTTAAAATGACAGGTTGTCAATGTTCACAATAATAAATTTCAAGGTAAAGCCACCTTTTCGATTTCAATTTTGACCTTCTGGTATTTCCTTACTTTAATCGGGTCGTTCCTTTGTCGGTGTTAATAAACGCTACCAATCCCTTGCGTTTAATTTTTCGTAAAGACTTAACCACAGTCTTTTCTTCCTGTTTATCAGGTCGTGCCCCTGGTTCATTTTAGTTCATTTTTTAACATTACTTGGCATCATTGTTCTGTTATCGGTCTCTCCTTTCCTGTGTGGGATGATCTGTTTTAATTTTGGGGCCAGTTCAAGAGTCAACTTGAATACAAAGTGCCGAAGTTAATTTAAAACAAAAACCCAACCCAGTAAACTGTTTTATAAGTTTGGAGCAGACACGTGAAGTCCTTTAAGTAAGACTTGTGAATTATTTTCCAATGTTATGAATTTTACGGCATTGTACGATGATAATTATTCGTCCAGACTTCATTTCCATGAGATGGTTCGATTTAGGATGTTGGATGCCGTAAGGTTGACTAATAAAATACTTTGAATACATGATGATGCAGCACGCTTAAAAAAACAATGAGATCATGCAGATTCATTATAAAGAAATGCTGGCACGCTTAAAAATTAATAAATTAAAAACCGCACCACAAAAATAGTTCTCCAACTGCTGCCTGTTTTAACATCTAGATTATCAGCAAAGACAGGGTAATATTAAACATGAAGCCTGTCAGATCTTCATAGTTATACAAGTTACTAGAAAAAGATGCAAATTGTACCACCACCATCAGGTATGTTACATTCTATACCTGCATCTTTAACAAAAACTATAGAAGAAACTATAATCCTCTGTAGATTCTAGCTTTTAGACATCACGCTGCAGTAGCTAGTAACACTAACAGTTTGTGTATTTATCCAAGCACACTTTTAAACTTTGAAGACGCTAATTGGCCATCAGGCAAATGGAGATTGGGCATCGGCATCCGGCTGCGCAAAGGTATGCTTCCTTGCAGACTTAAGAATTGCCTTGTCTGCTGCCACAAAATAGGCTAATCCACTTGCTGTACAAATGTGACAATTCAGATACACTGGATAAGCCAGATTATCGTTGAAATTGCTTGATTGCATAAGAAAAGAGAGCAAGATACCAGTAGCCAAATTATGAGTGAAATTACTTTATTGCAGACGAAAAGAAAGCAAGGTACCTGTAGAAATAATCAAGGCTTGAGCAGCATAGTTGAGATTAGCTCTTGCCCAAGGAATAGCTCTGGCTCCCATTAACTGCACATGCCAGCATTCATTTTTAGCATCCGCTCTAGTAACAATTTCTAGATTTACATAAGATGATCAACAGAGCAGATGTGGTTCATCTACTTACAGTGGGAATAGCAGTAGCAATGCCTGCAACGGCTGCAGCCTTGAATCCTGCTTTCACACCCTCTGCATTGGCAAATGGATTACAGTTACTCTGTCATCTCTGCAACTGCAGATTTAACGATTGAGAAAAGGGTAAAAGGATTGATCGCTTACCAGCAGCATGATGCTTTGTCCTTACAAGCTTTAGTTGCTCTGCATTCATGTTCTTGCCACGGCTATCCATCTTGAAATATTTGAGAAATAAGAATGTATTTGGTTGTGGTGAGGCAGAATGGTTTTGAGTGGTTATTTATATACCCAAACGCAGTAAATTCAGTGTGGTCAAGCCGGTAATGTTCTTGTGGGCTAACCAACAAAACCGTCGCTCAAGAATGTGGGTACCCACTGGATAGCCAAACCCATAGTTCAGCCAGAATATGTGGGTTCTGCTGAGAAACTCGAATTCCCGGTTTTGTTGTCTCGTTTTCACCGACTCCATCCGCGGTTTTGCTAACGTAGATTCGAGGTATCACACAGCATTTGCCTGCTTTTTCAGCCCTGCAACCTCTAGGTTTGTAGGGTGACAAGACATCTACATTTACCTACTTTATCCACAGTTTTGTTTCCACGGATTCAAGGATTCACGGAGCATTTGCTTCTTTTTCAACCGACTAACCTCTTTTTTCAGTTGCTCCGGTTCCAGCGCAATAAGCTTTTTGTTCTTTTTTACCGTGGCAGACTCTTGGTTCAATATCAGTTCGAGAACGTGGTTTTGTGCATAGCTGATTACAGGGATAGGCTGTATCCAGACAGCCTTATACTGAATATAATCTTCCTGCCCTACCATAACCTGGTTTCTCTGTTTTAATATTTCGTACGGTGGCTTCAATGTTTACATCTGACTTGATTCCTTCAACGTGAGGTAATACTTTAAAATAGCTTTTCAGGTATCGGCGAATATTTATTGGCACGCTTCCTATGATGCGTTAGAATCTCGTTCTAATTTCTTCGTTAATCGTAACAGTAGACTATTTATTTTAAAAGCAACATATAAAGTTTTCGATCAGTGATTTTCTCGTTTTATTTAGCTGCAGCATTTCTGCCTAGTTCTTTGGCGTTCAAAATCATATTTTATTAACCAATGGTGAATAGTGCTATACCAAACAAATTCATAGGAACATTGCAACTTGAGTGTTTTGCCCTTTTTTGGCACTTTATCCTAGAAAATACAAATACAAGCAAAACGGAAAAAGTCATTGTAGCATTGTAATAGGTTTAGATTGTGTATATATATATTTATTGTTTGTTTTCTTTATAATTACAATGAAATGTGAAATACATTATAATTATCAACCTTAATTCACAGAATTATAAAAAGAATTCATCATCTAAACACTAAAATATGGTAAGTAATGGGATATGGCATCTCTTTTTTTTTCAAAAAAGTTTTGCTTTAACTTTTTTTAGGCTTCTTTTATTGCATGCAAAGCTACTAATTTGTATTCATTTATTCTTATAAATTAAAATCGATACTACACAATTATGAAAAAATAATTGGTTGCATTACTAGGTCTATAACTTCCTAGTATCTAAATAAAAGGCTAACAAACAAATTTTGAGACTCTTAAAATCAAAGAAGAGACCCATGAATACTTTACTCCACACAACACCAAGGCTGCAAGTTCAGTTTTGAGGAAAAATCAAAATGTGAAAAAGTGATTACTTGTTCCACTACAATTTGGAATTCAGGAGTCTTACCTATTATATCAAAGCCCTTCTTAATGGATAGCCATTTGGGAATAAGAATTAAAGCTATTGACAATGACAATTTTGATTGAATTTACAAAATTCCTCATGGCACTTTAAAACCATGACTTTTTGTTTTTGTTCCTTGGACCAAGTAAAGGTATAATATACTTGTCAAAAAAGCCACTTGAATTGAAATAGTTGAAAAAGATAGTGAGATTTGAAAGTTTCCTTTTTTCCAAACAAACATGGAAAATGCAAGTGCTTAAAGGAAAATACATAGTTTGCTTATGTAGTATAAATTAATTTGGATTCAAATGAAATATGATGGAAAGAATTGAAGGAAAGCAACAATAAAGATGAAGCAAAGCAAGGTACTGCTATTTGATGAGCGGCAAGGTACCCCTACGCTCAACCATACGAATACGAGCGTTTTCACGTGCAATCCAGTCGAACTCTGCAGATGGACTAGTTGTGGCACCTAGATAGTTATCCTTAGGTTGCAGTTCGCTGTCTTCCCACTTGGACTAGTATTTATATTTGTCACGTATGGTTTAATCCAGAGTGAGGTGTATGATGTGTTCTAATTCTAATGCTACTCTTGATGATAGTGGAAAATAAGATTAACTAAGCTAAGCCAGGAGGGAAAGGGTAAGAGAATCTAATCTAGCTTAAGTGCGACGAGCAACCAATTCCTTGATCAATCGTACACATCTTGGACTTCGTGCATGACTACCACTGGGACTACCAAGCACAAATCCTAGGCACGCCACTGGGATTACCAAGCACAGATCTCAAATACGCCACTGGGATTACCAAACACAGATCCTAGCTACGCCACTGGGCTACCAAGTAGTCACACTTAAATGCTCGTAACCAAGTTGTACTCGTTTCGCTTCTAGGAGTTTAAGGGTGAAAGGGACTAATTGCGATGAGCAACCGATTCCTTGACTAGCTGTACACATTTGTAAATGCTCGTAATCAAGTCATACCCACACCGTGCTACTGTAGGTAATAAATAACATTAAATAAATAAACAAACAAATAAATAACAAAGTGAATGCTGCAATGATGAAGTAATCTTGATCTTTATTGCCGATCATGTATGTGTCCAAGTACATCACACTCGAATAAAGACACCGTACAATTACATTCACCACATTATGGGCAGACACGGGAAAAATAAACTAACTTTGGAGGGATCAAACTGCCAGAGTTTCACTACAATCTAACTAGGATCCCGAATAAGGGAGAGCCGCTTCTTATTTATAGACATTGCGGGGGATTGTGATATTGCATACGCGATATCATAGGGAAGAGGCGATATCGCAGGGAAGACGCGATATCACGGGGGGATGCTATATCGCGGGGGGATGCGATATCGCGGCCCATGTGATATCGCGTCCCATCATAAACCCATGACTGAATGAAAACTCGTCCTTGAGTTACAAAGAGAACAAGTTCCATTGATTACATAGTGGATAGGTATGGGATTATTAACTGGAAAAAATGAAATAAAACAATTCCGCAGTGTGGGAAGGACACAACACAGAAAAATACTACACTACTACAAAAATGGGGAACTCATGTAGTTCCTAGTGGGGGTGCCTCCTCCATGGGTGCTTTCCCTTTGTCATGTGCTCCAAGCCTTGAAGCTTGATGGCATTGAAGGATAGCCTGGAGCTTCTCCTCTTCAGTATGAGGATCTTGTGCCGTCCATGCGAGTGTTCCTATGTTTGATGGAGTTGGCACCTCCCACGGACAGGGTAGTTGCGGGAACATCTAATTAGCTTTGACGTACCACACCACGAACACCCGTCGTTCCTCTTCATAGGCTTTGGCTTTGTCTTGATATTTATGAAGATCTGTTAGCCATCGAGCCAAGTCAGTTGCTACATCTTTCTGTCCTTGGTAGCTTGCTTTTACCATCTTGAGCTCAGAATTTGCAACGTCCAATTTTTCAATCACCTTCTTATGTTCTGTAAATTTTGCCTCATATTTGAGATGGGTGGAAGCTACCTACTGCTCGAGCTCTATTCTCGGGCACCTTGCTGTTAACATGAAAAGGTTGGCATATCTGAGGTTTGCCAACTCCATGTACTCTGTCAAGTCTTGGATCTGCAGGTCCCAATTTTTAACTTCCACTTGGTGGGCGAACGCATAAGTGTCCAATGTGGCCCTCCAATCAGCGTGTTGAGCACTGATATTGTTAATTCAAGCCTTGGCCATATGGATCTCCTTCTCCAGGATTTTTTTGTACATCCCCACCTGATCACGGAAATGCTCCTTTAACTTCTCGTGCCATTTAGCCTCATTTTGCCATGCGCTTATCTCGATCGCTGATTTCTGGCGAATAGCACATACCTCCTCCATTGAGAGGGTTCGATTCTCTCTGGCTAAACAGCTTACATCTCGGTTGACCTGAATGAATTATTCTCTTAACTGATGAAAGTGTTTATCGAGAACATTCTTTTGTTTCTCCATAGAGGTCAACCAAAGGTTATCTGCAACTAACTACTTATTTTCTTCTTCTAAGGCTCTAAGTGCCTTATGGTGCGCATGGGTTTGCACTTCTACTACGGAGGCATTCCAAACAACCTTCTCCTTCTCTTCTTCCACCTTCTTATTCTCTGCAGTCAATTTAGTTAGTTGCTCTGTTCTAAAATTTTCAAGTTGGTCTGCGAGAACAAATTGTAGAGGGTCTCGTTGTGCTGCTTGTAAGGCTGTGAGCTGCTCTTGTAGTTTTTGCACTTCGGCTTCAACATGCTCAGCCCTAACTTCAGATATGACCAGCTTCCCCTTGGTAGAAATGAGGTCTGATTGAATTGCTGTAACATCTTGAGGGATGTCAAACAGAGACATCAAAACTTGTCCTGTTTGAAGCAATCTGTCAAGTGCATCCTCATGTTCTGCAGGAGTCATTGAGGTTCCGGTAAGCATTTGAGCATCTCTTGCTCCTGAAAGATCTACCAGTGGCACAACAGGTACATTGAACGGTTCCTTGATATGGTCAACAACCACTTCAGTAGCACCCATGGCATTCTGGTGTTGCATGACCCTCACAGTGGCACCTTCACCAATCTCTAACTACACTTGAAATGATGTCGTGTTTCTAGAGATCTGTTGTGACCATCTACTTTCCCATCCTCCTATTTGAATTGATAGTTCACCCCTTATGTGATCTAATGAAATTATAGGCTGATCAGCATCATCGACGACGCGGAAGAGGTTTGCATCATCACGACTTTCCCAACTAACCGTTTGAGCGATGGCACTTAGATGGCTCATTGACGGTTTATAGTCTTGCGATGGTGGCTGATCCTGACCTGTGCTAGGCCCTGCTTCTTCTTGTTGTTGGCTGGGACCCGTGGCTAGAGGTTGGCTAGGTCTTGCAAGTTGAGTTGCAGGTGGTCCAATCATCTATTCTTCTTCTTCAGGTCTCAGCTCTTTGCCAGTGCTCTTTCCTTTAATAATTCAGCATAAGAAGCATCTTGGGCTTTGCGAAGGACATCATTTGTGTACCCCCGAATACCATCCTATCGGCATAGTTTTCTAATAAGACAGGGGAAAGGCAACTCCATCTTCCCTTTCTTCTGTTCTTCAAATCGCCTTAGGATCTCCGTCAAATATAGATGAGGAAGGTTAGCGTAACCTTTCCCATCAACACTGCACATCCCATTGTCACATACGTGGATATTCTTTTTAAGCCTTTTGTGGGAAAGAGGTGATATGTTCTGATTTTGAAATAAATCCTCTCTTTCGTTGTCAGCTCACCAAAAGCTTTATCTCTGCCATAAGCCTTCTCTAACAAATCCTTTCACACATCAAGGTCTGAACAGGTAGATAACTGAGCAACATGAGGCCCTGAATTCAGAAGGTTTAACACTTCTGAAATAGCCTGCGTAGAGAAATCTACAATCACACCACAAATGTTAACTATGGTGCCTTGCTCCCTATTGTGCCAGAACTGGTACGTTTCACCTAAGTACCAAGCACCACTTTCAGAGAGGACAGGCCATAAGGGAGATCCTTTAAGGTGATCCCTAATAGCCTCAAGAGCGAACTCTGCGAAAGATTCGAAGTTAAGCTCCACAATCACCGCAGCGAATGTGGACTTCTCATGTATAGCCTGAACACACTCTGGGGGCAACATGAGTTGTTGTTTTGGTTCAGGCGCAACAGTAACTCCTCCTTTTGCCTGCCCAGATCATCTGGTAGGAGGTTCTTCTTGATGGATGCTAAATGAGTGCACCTCCTGTTCTATATGTTGTCCAGCAGGACCTTGTCTTCTACCTCTTCGAGGTTGTTTCACTCCACCTTGAACAGGACCCTCCTGTTGTGCACGTTTTGGGGCCATTCTGCAATCACACGGGCCAAGCATTAGTAAGGTTGTTTTGGAAAATCAAGGTATACCTTACTACATGCCTTAATTAAAGATCATATATTATAACGTGTAATCGTGCCCGAAAATTATAATGATGAGTCCTATGACTTAGGTGGGTTTCATTGTTAATCTCCCTGTGTACTTAAGGGTTATATAATTTTTGGCACAATTATCCTAAGTGTTAAGTTAATTACCCTAATTGATGTCCTTTGGGCGATGATAAATTTCAAAAAAGTTAGGCACTTTTCGGCAAGTTTCTCTCTCCCACGACTAAACTGAACACTCCGGGTTCAAGTAGAATTAAACGGAATTAAAATCAGAGCACCAGTGAGCAAGATATGAGTGAAAAAGCAAGGGTCATACAATCGCAAGTCGCAGAGAAAAATTTCAACAACTCCCCCCGCAAAATGGCAAAATGATGCTAAGTGTTGCAGCAGGGGTACCTATTTATAAGAAAATAGGATGCAATATCGCGTACGTGATATCTCATCCCTACCAATGTGAGACACTGAGAAAATATTGAATTTTTAATGATTTTTTGTGAAATTAATGTTAGAATTGAGGACATTGGCAAGTATTAAGATGTTCTAGGGCAATTTTATCGATTTGAAAGGCACTAGGTATGATAATGATGTGAATTTTAGCAATTAAAATTTTGGTGGTTATGAAGAAAAGGGAATGTAATGGGACATTGGAACATTAAAATTTAGAGGGATAATAATAGGGAAATAAAATTATGAAAAATTAAGCTAAGGGTAAGAAATTGTGTGTTCTAGCTAGAGCATTAGTGAAGATTACAACAAATTATACAAGTGGGTCCTCCCCAAAGCAGGTTTCAAGCTATAATGCCCTTGTGTAACCACACTTAAAGTGTCTGTGGGCACTAGAAGGGTTAAATGTAATTTGCACTAACTCCACAAAACACACACATGTAAATATCACCAGAATGAGATGAAAATTCTATGTTACATGGGTCACGAACTACAATTACACGAACAGTGAGGTGAGACGAACTAAAGAAAGGGATCGTAGAGATTAGGACATGAGGTAACTGACCCAGGGTACAACAAATCTTGCGTGTAAAGCATGATTAATGTGTCATTAACCCGTTGTTCCAAGATCAGGACCAAGTCCATTCCTCTAAATAGTGACATTGCATTGTTTCATCCCATGATGAACAACTATGAGTGTACCATAACAACAAGGCGTACGATCACTTGGCATTTAGTACAAGGGAGGAGTGATTTTTGATTTTTGTGGCACTTTTCTTTTAATTTTCTCTTTTTTTTCACTATACTGAATCAAGAGAAGCTGCCAACCTTCAGGCATGGGTGCATGTCTTTCCAATGGGACCCCCTAGAACAGCTTTTGATTTTCAGGTGCCCTTTTAGTTACTCTTACTCCCTTTTTTTCATTAGATCTACAAGGATCTTAGTACAACCACATTGCATGATAACTCCCATAGATGTCACCAAAGAGAATCCAAAAGTCCCTTTGATGCCACACCCTAATCATTTCCTCTTGGTCGATCCTTCTTCATTCTGGGTACAATGACACAAAATTAATTTTAAGTTTTTAGAAATTTCAAGAATATCACTGTACCCTCGAAAAGAACCTCTTATGTGTAGAGTGGATGAGTGGGTGTAATGGGCTCACTATTCCAAATAATTGACTACTCATGACTTAATAACATAAAACACATCTCAACCAACGATCCACATGAGTGTTTTATTTGTAGATGAGATTACTTACAAAAGCATAAAAACACAAACACACAAAAAGATAAACAAAAAGTTGAAAAATTAAAGAAAATGAAAAATATTCATTAACCTTGCTTGTCATTGAAATGGGGGGTATCCCCCATAACTAAACTGTTGAGTATGGCAAGGATTAATAAATGGAAAAGAAGGATCCTTGCATGTTGGAAGTATTGGGACTGGTCTATACTTATCCCCTTGGATTTCACACACTTCATAATAAGCATAGTGGGGCACTGTATACGATATAGTTCCTAGATAACGAGTTGACCCACTATGATGTTTGTGACCGTTAAATGGTATGCAAGGATTGGGTTGATGCCTCCCATAGTTATGTTCATTGGGCTGTATGGTTGTTGGAGTGCTTGATGGTGGCCCTGATGAAGTTACATGAGGCATTGGGTTCGAAGGTAAGGGTGCACCACAGTGTGGGACTTGTGCTGAGTTGGAAGATGCAGTGGCCTCAGAATTATGTTGTCCCTTCCTACGACCGTGTTTAAAGAAAGGACGTCTTTGATGTTGAGAAGGCCTCTCACTGCTGTTAGTAGTAGTAGCACAAGTAGCATTTGGAGGTTGTTGCAGTGGCACAAACACCTAAGGAACAGTTGGTGGCATTGTGGAAGGGGGGAAAGAATGAGAATATTGAAAGTTAAAAGGGATGTAAGATGCATAAGGTGGTGGTTGTGTTGGAGGTATGGGTTGATAGTAGTGTGGAGAATGGTATTGTGGTGAGATAGAGTATGGTTGCCCGAATGGAGAAACAGGATGTTGAACGTGATAAGCTTTTGGATTCGGAAAATATGAAGGGTGCCTCTAGTCTAAGGGTGGTCTCCCCCACGACTGGGATTGTTGCCACTGTGATCTAACACAGTATCTCTGTACGAACTCTAGGTGTAACGTGCTTTCCCAATGCTCATGTATATGTAACAATATTGGGCATTGGCCCTTAGGGTGATCGTACAGGCATATGTTGCATTCATTCGTAGGATTGGCAGTTGAGCACTTATTCCCTTTATTCTTTTTCTTTGAATGTCTATTGTTTTGTCCTGCTTCTTAGGTTGTCAAAACTTTATCTCCAAGATTGTTGATATATTCTCCACACTTTTGATACATCCATTCCAACATTTTATTGATCTTTTCCTCAGCCTCTTCTAACGATTGTTGTATTGGCAAAGATGATGTTTCCACCCTGAGATTTTTTGACCTCTCCTTTTTATGATCATGGACCTTTGTTGAGTTAAGATTTTGATCCCATTTATGTTTTTCAACACTCTCCCATCTAGCTAATTCTCCTTCTTCTTTTGCTACCCGCTTAATGAGCTCTTGGATTTGATGGGTTCGTAGGTTATATAATTGACCTCGGGCATACATTCCTAAGGTCTCTCTTGTTTCATTACGTAGCCCATCAATGATATGGTACATTAGCCTTTCCTCGGAAAACCCATGGCCTGGATAGTTGTTTAACAATGCATAATATCTTTCTAAGGCCATGTCCAAGGGTTCATGTTTTGCTTGTTTCCATCCTTGGATTTTTTTCCTCAAGGCTAACACTCTTGTGTAGGTTTGATATTTTTCATTAAAGACTTCTACCATTGTTGACCAACATCGTATTGAATTTGGTTTTAATGATCCATACCATACTTTAGCTTGGTCAACGAGTGTCATCAGAAAGAGCNTGGAAAGTTATTTAAATCAAGCCTAGGTAGTCGGCTCTCTTTACGATGCCTTCGTGAGATTCGAACAGCCTCTTGTATTTGTGTTAGGCTTGTAGTGGCCAATGGGGGTTCATCGTCATCGGGTGTCTTTGTGTGTTGTGATGACATTGCTTTTGTTCATTCTCATTTTTATAGGAAACTCCCACTTCAGGTTGTATACTCCAATCTTCATCGTCATATAATTTGTTGGTTCTCCAATGAACTTCCTCACTAAGTGTGGCGTTATTGTTACCTTGTAGGAGAGACATTGTTATGAAGTTGTGTGTGAATTTATGTGTGACTTGTTAATAATTATTTCTTCTTTCTAAGAGATATATCGTTAAGTTCTTTACAGTGACCTTGTATGATATAACTAATCTAGATAACTAGCACTGTCCTCGGCAACGACGTCAATGATGAGTGGCGAGGTACCCCTATGCTCAACCATACGAATACGAGCATTTTCACTTCTTCATGTTCCTGTTGTGGGGCTTCTTCAACACCTTCATGCATCAAGCAAGCAACATGCTATAGTGGAAATCATTCCATGATGGGGTATTTGGGAGGGGTCTAGTGTGGCTTTGCAAGGTGACTTTGTAGCTCAAAATGGTAAGCCTTGGTGGAGTTGCCAACTTCACGATTTGACAAAGTACTTCCATGAGCATGATGTGGTCGATGACCTCTGTGGCAATTCCAATGCCCACGAGGTAGGATCGGATGACATCGATGATGTTGCTAGAGCACCTAAGTGTGCCGCTAAATGTTCAACTGCACCAATACAAGTTGTCCATATAACTGTTTACGTGAAAACTGATGGTTTGTAACAATTGTATAAATGTGACTATTACAAAAAAAATCAATGGTTTGTAACGGTTCCATAAAAGTGATTGGTACGGAAAAATCAATGGTTTGTAAGGGTTACCACAAGAGTGGTCTCATATTTGCCATTTAAACTAAAAGTTTGGTAATTGATAATTTTTTAGCTATAAAATGTTCTTAATGGAAAAACAAATGCATTGGAAGAAATCATAGCAGTGTTACAATTTTGGTCCCTATAAAAAATGCTTAGAGTTTGCATACACTATCGTTGTTGAGCATCGATGTAATAGAAGAATTAGAACACTCACCGCAACAAGTTTACATAAAGGCATTAATAGTTGGAGGTTAGTTATCATTTATTTTTACATCTTTGATTCCTTGTGCAATTCGGTTATTATGCCATTGTATTCTACACAATGTTTTCCAACATTTGGTATTAGAGCCAAGTTTGGTCTTTGTCTTGATGCTTAACTATATTTGTTTTGCTGCTCTTATAATGATGTCAAACTAGGATGGATTTTTCATCTGTTAATGGTGTCAAACTAGGGCAAATTTGAATCAATTCGTTTATTGACTAGAAAATGTTTATTGTGGAATTATGTATGGTAATTGATTTTGAATTTGCCATATGCAACAAAATTAATAATTTTTTTAAAGTAGATACATGGCTTATGGAGTGGTGCCTAGCTTGGAGTTTATAGTATTCTGGATAATTAGATGTTTTTATCTCATCCACTTTTTTCACTTTGAAAACACTATCAGAAAAGTTTGTAGGATGGAGAATCCAAACAAGAGAGAGTGGGTGGTGAGATGCTTCAGTATCTATCCTTGAAAGATAGGTTGAGAAAGGTCCCCAAACCACATGGTAGAAAGTGCTCCACCTACAAGGGTGGACCCCATGCTTTGGAACAATAATCAATAAGGCTGAGACACATGTGGAGTAGCCTCTATGTTTCCTACATAGGCTTTCTATGACCAATATTCCTAGTATAGCTCCTACATTATTCTCTATATTTTCTCATAGGATAGCTCCATTGCACAACCTTCATATTGATAGCCACATCCATGTTCTAGTATGAGAATAAAGTTGCTTATTATTAATATTTCTGAAATAACTAATGTTTATTGCCATATTTCTTAAGAAATGTTAGAATTTGGTAATTTGTTTTAGAAATAATTAATTTTATGCATATTTTTTGTATATATTTATAAAGTGACATGTTGATATTTGCATCATTTTTCTACATAGAAATTATAACTAGTGATCTATATAATTTTCTATAATTAGAGAGTAGGCACAACATCTTTAATTATGCAAAATTATATATTAAGAGCTTTTGATCACATAAGGTAAATAAAGATTAAATTGTGATTAATTATATGAAATATGATAGATTTTATCCCATAGGAATTTTTGTTATATTTAATATGATTAATCAGGATGATGTATTAATTTTTTTTAATTTACCCATAGGGATTAAGAAAAGGGATATAACTTAATAATTTCATCATAAGGATATATGAATATGTTTGAATTAAAATTTACCCCACAGGTAATTTGATGTCATTTGATTCATATTTTTTCATGATTTACATTAGTAAACATGTCATATAGTATTTTTAACCTTAAATTTAGTGACATAAGCATGTTTTAATATATGCAATTATACAACTTGTGGACTACTTTGATTCTAAATGTGACATTCCTAAATTAAAGGAACATAATTATAAGGTGTAGAAGGAGAGGATTCTCCTTCATTTAGGCTAGATGGACATTGACTATACTATCCGTAATGATGAACCACTTGCCATTATAGGAACCAGCCAACTGGATGATGTTGTTTCTTATGAAAAATGGAAGCAATCTAATCACCTTTGTGTCATGTTCATAAAGACCAAGATCTTGATTGGTATGCATGGTTCATTGGAACAATATGACAATGTGCGAGCTTTGATGAACAATTTGAGTCATTAGATAAGGCTTTGGCTAGCACCTTAATAATGAAATTTTCATCCATGAAGCTCACTAGAATTCGTGGTGTGCATGAGCACATCATGCAAATGAGGGATATAGCAACTCAACTAAAAACACTTGAGGTTGAGATGTTAGAGTCTTTTCTTGTGCACTATATCTTGAACATGCTTCCATAGTAGTACAAACACTTTAAGACTTTTTATAACACACATACATAAAAATGGTCAATTAATGAACTAATGACCGTGTGTGTACAAGAAGAGGGTAGGCTTGCTATGGAAGCAAGATAGAGTGTGCATATGGCTACACAAGGAAAGAATAAGGGGAAAGCCAAAAATAAGTGGAATGGAAAATTACCTACACAAGCTGATATTAAGAAGAAATCTAGATGCTTTTCCTACAAGAAGAAAGAGCATACAAAGAAGGATTGTCCTAAATATTAGAAATGGCTTGAAAAGAAAGGTATTCAATTTTCACTTGTTTACTTTGAATCTAATATGGTTGATGTTGGCCATAACACATGGTGGATTGACTTCGATTCTACAATCCATGTTACTAATTCCTTACAAGGGCTGTAAAACCTAAGGAGGCTAGTGGAAAGTGAGTTGTGCATCTATTTAGGAAACAAGATGTGCTTGCATGTGGAAGCAGTCAAAACATGAAAATTAGTTTTAAGTAGTGGTTTTATTTTAGAGTTGGAAAAGACATTTTATATTCTAAGTTTTTTCAGGAATTTAATTTCTGTTTCAAGGCTTGTATCATTGGGATTATCCTTTAATTTTTTAGACATTGTATTCAGTTTATATTATAGATCTAAACTTATGGGAAATGGTACATTAATAGATGGTCTTTTTAAAATTAGTTTACAAAATAAAACTTCTTAGACTTCAATGCATGTTCATGATAGTGCTGGTATTAAGAGATGTCTTATGAATGAAGAATCCTCTATGTTATGGCATCATAGGTTAGGACATATCTCTATTGAGAGAATAAAGAAATAAGTAAATGATGGTGATGAATCACTATTTTTCTATGATCGTTGATGAGCGATGAGATACCCCTATGCTCAAGAATACGAATATGAGTGTTCACACGTGAACCGATCAAACTCCAAGGACTAAGTGCTTATGCACCTTCACAGAACAAAGATGGGTTAGGCGATCATTATCTTTCCAAGCTTACTTGTATGGCACGATTGTATCGTTAAGAAACTTAAGGTATGTGATTTTTATGCTTTTTTATGTTTTATGTTCCTAGTGCTTAGAATGGAGAAATGAAATAATCAAGTAACTAATTTAATTTAACTAATCAACTGTGCTTTAACTAGTCCTAACACCAACATCCCTTCCCACTCTCCATACACATTCTAAACTAGTGTAACACTACTGGGATTACCAAACGCTATTCATTACTAGGTTACCAAGTGTTCCACGTATGCTCAAAGTGGTCGTATTGAGTGTTCTTACTTGTTGAAAATTAACGAATCGACAAAAACAACCAATTAACTAATGAAAGCATTAAATAACTATAAATAACATTAAATATAATAAATAAGCTATTATGAATGTTGCAAGGTCTATCACAAAGTTTGTCTTTATTTCTGAACACAAGGTGTGCTCAGGTACACAATGCTTGAATAAAGATCTGTTCACTTTATGACTCCTACTGTGGACACTCAGAAATAATTCTAACTCTGGAAAGGAAAAACTGTAAGAGTTTGCGTTAAGGGACTAAAAAAACTAACTATCTAATTCTAAAACCAAGTGCACTTGCCTCTTATTTATAGGCAACAAGACAAGTTTTGATATTGGATGTCCGATATCACTTTGCAGGCTCTAATATCATAGACCCAATATCGTAGATATGATATCATAGTTCTAATATTGCGACTCATTATACCCCCATGACTAAATGAAAGATTATCCTCGAGTTTCTTACAAAATATTGGGAAGGTATGAGATTATTGACTGTACGATAATCTGACAGTACATGGAATGATAGATGTAGGATGCTTGGTGAACGGATTGACAACATATTACAGCATTAGTGTTCATAACCATTGTGGTGAACACTATACATAGATGACATTTAGACCTTTATTTGATAGCTTGGAAAGAAAGAGAGAAAAGAAAATGAGGCATGTTGTTGTCAATGTCAAAATTATGCACACCATTCTTCATGCACAGCCACATAATCAAGCTTGTTCCCTATGTAAATGCTTATTGCTCTAGTCCATCTTGAGTGCTCCCTTCTATCCCAGTCCATTGTTCATGTGATCACCATTTGCACACACAACACAGTCATGAATTAGCAAGGATAAATAAGACATAATGTCGTTGATACTTTGCCTTGATATGAAGCACATTGGCTAGGTTGTGGGTATGACAAATATTGAGTTAGAGGTTTATAACTAATGACTACCCAAGGTGTAGGGGTGAGATAAGTAATGGAATGGAAAAATTTGTGACAGGACCTCCACGACTAAGAGCGAACCTTCAGTAGCAATAGGATGGAAAAACTAAAAGAATAAGAACGATGAGAGAAATAACAATGGTGAAGCCATTAAGAAAAAACAAAAATGGATGTCATTGATGGGGTGAATAAGAAATGTTTTTAAGGAAAAGAACTTAACAAGTGCACCAAAAAGGAATGCCAGTGGGTCCTCCCCAAAGGAGGCTCATGCCCTTAATGCCATGACAAACCCACAAACCAAAGAGTCTATAGGCTCTCAGAATGACATATGGAAATAATGGTTAAGAACTTACCCACAAGAGTTTATGAAAGAATAATAATGCAACAACCAAGATATGGACTAATCATAAAATCAACAATGAGGTGGGATATGGGAAGCAATACAGAAAGAGAGAATGAAATGGAATGGAATCCCAAGTTAAGGTTGTGTAAAGTTCCTTGTGTAGTATGTGATTAAGGTGACTTAATAGAATTCATTCCAAATCTAGATTAAAAGTAACCACATTTAGTGACCTCGTGTCAATGCAGTAGACCAACCCATTCTCCCAAAGCAAAAAGAATGCGTCAACAAAGCCACCACCATTCCAACAAGGGAAAGATAGAGAAGTAGGAAGCGAGAAAGGGCCTTAGTTAGAGGGAACCTTTAGGCATGGGTAACATGTCTTTCTAGTACCATAACCAATGCTTGTAGCCCATGTTTCTTTATTATGTCTAAGGGGTGTGCTTTGAATTCCCACCAGGTTTTTTTTGTGAGAACCACACTAGGCAAAGACTTATTTGATTTAGTCAACTTCCTAATATTTGATCAAGAGTAGAATGATGGAAATCCTATGAAAAAAATTCAAGTACCCAAGAGAATAGCTAACACAAATGCGTCAAATCCCCTTGAGGTCACATCCTTTTCAATCCATTTGAATCTTTCCTTGATTTGAAGAATACCAAGCCACCAATTCATTAATAAGTTTACTTAGAAAAAGGGATAGTACAGTTCCAAGATCAAGGGAGATCATAGAGCTAAAGGGATGAATGTATGACGTGGACTCATTGTCTATTTTATGAAAAGAAACCATATTTTAACATCAACATTAAAAGTTAAAGGTGAAAACCAAACATTAGCAATCAACACTATTATAGTATTCTCCACCATCATGAGCACTTATTATATGATGAGTGAGATTTATTCAAACAAAATGTAATAGAGAAAGAAATAGTAAAAAATATTAATGATGGTGTAAAACAAAAATAAGTAAAGAAGAAGAATGTGTAAAATAAAAAAGACAAAAGAAACTGAGGCTTGGAATGACTAGCATTGGCAACCATCTCCTCCACGACTAAGTTGGAAGGAGGAGATCTGAAATAATGAGCAAGGTTGTCCATTAACAGAGGTAGTGTTAGTATTGGCTATTGTAGGCTCATGGAAAGGTTTGGTTTGCTAAATGTTGACCAATAACTTCTTATTTGGGCTTTTAGTTTTATAGATCATCATGGCCCCTGAGGGAAAAGTCTTATGAATAATATAAGGTCCTTCCCATAGCATTTGAAATTTAGTTTGTTGTGGCACATGTGTGGGATTCCAATACAAAGCCTTATCTCCTTGTTGGTATTTGACTTTCCTAATCCTTAGGTCATGATGTTTCTTGTTGAAGGCCTTGTGTAGTTCATTGGATGATAGGGTGACTAATCAATTTTCATCTAGAAAGTTAAGGTTCATCAACTATTATTTCTATGCTAGACTAAGGTCAAGGTTGAGGTCACATGTTGTAGATAGTGTACAAAGCTTAGCTTGGATAGGAAGTGTTGGAAGTTTATCATACACTAACTCATAGGGAGAGTAGCCTATAGGTGGTTTCCATGTGGAGCGGTATGCCCAAAAAGCATCATTCAGTTTGGTGCTCTAGTCTCACCTATATTTGCTAATGGTTCATGTCAATAATCTTGTGATCTCCCTATTAGTGACTTCGGCTTGACCATTCACTTGAGGATGATATGGTGTAGTTAGCTTATGTTCAATTCCTAAACATTGCATCAACTTTTGAAAAGTCACACCTGTAAAATGTGTACCATTCTCAAAAATAAGTGCACGAAGCATGCCAAACCTATTTATGATTTGTTGTTGAACAAATTGTGCAGTGGTAGATATGTACAGTCCATAACAGTAGTTGCTTCTGTCCACTTTGTAAAATAATCAACAGCAATAATGATGTATGCTTTTCCATTGGACATCGGTGTAATCATTGTATGCTTCTGTCGAAGGGTTCTAAAGGTTGAATTCATTGTTGTGGACCCTCCATTCTAGCAGTCATTCCCCCATTGTGTTGACAACGCTCACAAGATTGGATGAAATGATGAGTGTCTCGAAACAATGTAGGCCAATAATATCTTACGAGTAACATTTTAATGGTTGTTCATCTCCCAGTGTAATGACCCCCACAAGGGCCCTCATGAGTGTCTTGGAGAACTCCCAATTGATCTAAATTAGGAACACACCATCAAACCAAGCCATCAGGACATACCTTATAAAGGTATCCATTGATTTCCATGAAATATTGGGCTCAAAACTATTGTTTCATTTTAACATCTAACCCTTGTGGTGTTTCTTGCGGTGGGTAAGTGATTGTTTATCATACCTGCAAAAAGGAGTTCATCAGGGAAATGGTTAGAAATTGGATATTCATCCTCTTTGTTGTCCCATCATAACTGAGATAAATGATCAATGACAACATTCTTAATGCCTTTACGATCGATCATCATAAGATCGAACTCTTGTAAGATCATGAGCCATTGTATGATGTGAGGGCTTACCATTGTTTTATTCATTAGAAACCATATTACACTATGTTCCATGTGTACAAATATCTTATAGCCTAATACATAGTGCCTAAATTTTTCTAGTGCAAACACCACATCCATTAATTCTTTTTCTATTGTGGTGTAGTTGAGTTGTGCACCATCAATACTTCAACTTACATAGTGAATGTAATAGGGGTGTTTTTGGTCATCTAACTATGTAAGTATAGCTCCTAAGGCAAAGTTGGACATGTCAATCATTATGTGGAACAATTTGGACTAGTCATGAGCTTGTAGAATTGGTGTTTCTACAAGCTTTTGTTTCAAGGTTTGGAAAGCTAGCTCACATTCCCTAGTTCATTCAAAAGGTATGTCCTTTTTTGTTAATTCTGCCAATGATTTTGCAATCTTCGAAAAGTTCTCTATGAAGTGTTTATAATAGTTCATATGTCCAAGGAATGATCAGATGTCTTTTACAATTTTAAGTTGACGAGTGATTCCTTGGATGACTTTAATATTTTCAAGATCTACCTCTATCCTTGTTTGTGAAATCTTATGCCCTAATACAATTCCTTCTTGGACCATTAAATGGCTTTTTTCTCAATTGAGCCTTAAGTTGGTTTCAACACATCGTTTTAGTACTTACTCTAATCGGTCTAATGCTTGTTCAAAGTCCACTCCGTAAGTGGAGAAATCGTCCATAAAGACCTCTACACCATTCCCTATTTGTTGCTAAAATATACTTAGAAGCAGACATTGAAATGTTGTTGGGGCATTGCATAAGTCAAACAACATCTGTCTATATGTAAATGTCCCCGAAGGACTTGTGAATGTAGTCTTGGCTTGGTCTTCTGGTGCTATTTGAATTTAATTGTATCCATTGTAATCATCCAAAAAACTATAGTAGCAATGCCTTGCAATGATATCTAAAACTTGGTCGACAAATGGCAATGGGAAATGGTCTTTAAATATTGCCATGTTCAATAGCCTAAAGTCTATACACACCCTCCATTTGCCTCCCTTTGTACGCACAATGACTAATAGACTAACCCATTTACTATTAGCAATGGGGTAGATGAACCTGGCTTTTAGAAGTTGTTCAATTTCTTCCTTAGCCACTTACTTAAGCTTTGTTCAGTTGCCTTTGCAGTTGTCATTGAGGCTTCATGGAGGGGTTAGTATAAATTCTATGTTGGCATATCCTAGGATCTATTCCAGTTAATTTTGGATATGACCAAGCAAAGGCTTTCAACCATTTGTTTACCATCCTTAGCAGTCTTTCTTTTTGTTGGGGAGCGTGTTGAGCGTTAATGATTATTGATTTTCCATTCTTGAGGAATGTGTACTCCATACCGATGGGCAACAAGTTTAACTCAAGGGGCTCTTTCTTAAACTTGTTAGGGATTTCCAACTTTCCCCAGTTGGTATTTTTAGTATCAGTACTTGGAATTTGGTGGTGGACTTACTCTAATGTATCTATGCTATCAGTGTAGGTGCAAGTCAAGCTCTTAGTTGGTTCCATGCATATAGTTGAATTGCTCTCTTGATCAGCTATCAGCCACTAGGTGCCTTTCTATCTTGTGGGTGCTACATACATGCATCTTTGTATGTTAGTTATTTGTGCACATTGGTTGCATGTAGGCAATGTTAAACATTGTACAAACCAAGACTTTTGCACACAATTACACCTTGTGTCACTATATGCGATGCATGGAACTTTCTTCTTCTTGATCTTTCCAAACATATTTTACTTTGATATTTTTAGGGAAAGATCATGTATTCCTAGGCATGCATCAATTGTGCTTAGCCATGCTCTTCCCATAATGATTGGAAAGTCCCCCTTATAGTTGTTGACTTGAATCACTAGAAAATCGGCTAGATACAACCACCCACAAACAGTGGTGACAATGTCCTGAACTAGTCCTAATGGGACAGTGATGGACTAGTCAGCCAACTCTAAATGAATGTTACTCTTTTTTGGAAGAGGTAGTTTCTAGGCTTTGTACATTTCTCTAGAGATTAAGTTAATACCAGAATCTAAATCCAAAAGAGCTTTGCAAGGCTCATTTCCCACGATCTGTAAATAAATAAGAGGGCTTCTAGGATCATAGAATTTCCTAGGAAGATGGCCAACTTTAATCCAATCGGTAATGGCATGATTCAACATGACCATGTGCATTGAGTGCAGTCTTTGGTTTGAAGGAAGCTCTGAAGATTCAAATGATGGTGAGGCCTTTGGAGAATCAACCACTTGTGGTTGTAAGGACTTGGTTCAACTATTGGTTCTAAAGAATGATCTCTTTTTTGTGTCGTTGTCTGAACCAACAGTAGGTTGAGGGTTGACAGCCCTTGTAGCATTATGTTGCTATTGCTGAGCAGGGAGCTCACCCTGCATAGTTGGAGCAGGTGGTAATGGAGCTAAGGGTGGAAGAGATGTAGTCAGATGAGAAGGATAGTATGTTTGTGAAACATCTCCCCTAGGAGAAGGAGTTCTATAGTACTCATGGGTTTGGTAGTGAGGCTGAGGAGTGACATGACTAGTGGAGTCACGTGGAGAGATCGGCTGCTACACGTAGTATCCGTATGGGTCAAGTTAATAGTAAGGGTACTATTGATGTGGTGGTGGCATTCCCCATGATTGTGGGTGTTGCCATTGTTGATACTGTTCATTTGGTTGTGGTGGATCTCCACTCAGATAATACATCAAGGGTTGCTAGAACTACCTTGGGTTACCTTGAGGATAAGATAACCTTTGAGGTGTTTGCCATTTGTTTAATCATGGGTTTAGTGCATACACCCCATACTCTTGCAAATGTGACACTACTGGGCAACATCCCTTAAGATGGTCATATTAGCATATCTCACATCTGCTATCATTGTTTGTGTCTAAATCCACAACCTCTTCAATGATGAAAACTTTGCCCTTACCCTTGTTATGTGCATATTCAGCTTCTCTCTTTTTCCTTCTCTCCCAACCACTACTTTGCTTTCTAGACACCTCTACTATTTTTAGAATAGCTTTAAATTTATCATCTAGGGAGTTCCAAATTTGACCTACCTTTGTCGATACTTCTAATGCAAGTTTCTAAATGGGAAAATTTTTCCTATTCACCATCTCTTCAAGTGGTGACTCTTCTTCATCTTCACAAAATCTAATTTCCTTCTTTTGGAGGGAGGGATCTTTGTTGTATTCCTCTACACTTTCTCTTTTCCTTAACTCAACTTCCTCTTTGGCAACTTTCTCCAATAATCTTTGTACTTGATGGGCTCTAAGCTTAAATAGTCTCCCTTAGGCCTAAGTCCCAAGGGTTCTTCACATTTTGTACCTAATCCAATCTACGAGATGGCGTATTTGTTTCCTCTGCGAGTAACCATGGCTAGGGAAACAATGTAATAATGCATAGTATCAGCCTATGGCAGCATCCAAAGTTTCGTGTCCTCCTTGTTTCCATCCTTGGATTTGCTTACATGGGTTGGACATTTGGGAGTACATTTGATACTTATTGTTGAATAACTCTAACATGGTACTCCATCGATGAATGGATTCTAGTTCTAAGGACCAGTACCAGCTTTCCACTTCATTGATCAATGTCTGTGAAAACAACTTTAGTTTTTGCCTCTCATTTTCTATATTTTGCAAGGCACATGCATCATAGAATGCTTGTAGATGATTTTGAGGATCAGCGTTGTATCCCCCTTCAAATTGTGGGATATTTTTCATGTCTAATCCTTTGATCCTACTATCCTTTTAATTCCTTGTTGGGATCCTAACGACTTTAGTTATATCTAGCATACTTCAGGTAGCGAGTAGGGTTTCATCATGATCGTATTTTCTATGGTGTCTTTGATGCCTATGTTGTTCTCTACTCTCCCTCCTTTCGTGGTGTGTTTCTCTAGAATGCCCTCGTCCCCTTTCTCGACTATTTTGTTTATGATCTCTATTTCGCCTACCATTATTCTTAGGATCTTTTCCCTTGCAACTACATTTAGATCCTAAAGGAGAGGGGGAAGGAGATGATGAAGGTGAAGAGGAAGGATTGGCACCATGACAATGCTTGCTACCTTCTCTTCGGTGGTCACGTCCTCGATCACGGTTACGATCAAAATGTCCATCTTTGTCATGCATTCATGTTCCTTTTTTGAACCCTTTGTATCCATTGGTACTAGAATCTAGATTATGGATAGTTGAGTGAAGATTCTGATACACAACCCCTTGACTAAAGTCAACAAGAGGAACATCGTTTTGTGGAAAACCTCCTAAGGCAGGTTCACCACCCTCATTTTCACGTAGGACATACGAGACGTCCTAAGACCACTTGCCCTTCATAGATTTATAATGTCTCTCCTATTACAGGTCCCTTTGATGTTGTGCCTCCATGGGTCAATAATCTCTTGAATCTTGTTCATGCACAATGTACTTTGATTGTAAGTACTGCATACCAATTCATGTAAGAGCACGAAGAAGCATGCTTGGGATTGAGCGATCAAGAGGTAACACTATGTTACCTTCTAAATCATGCAAATGCAATTGTTCATATTGGTGGAGGATAAAGGTAAATTCTAGTACATACTCATTAAGATGAATGTATACCAAGAGAAACTATTGGGGTACTGGCGGATTATCCTATACACTCCACCTCTGATTGTTCATTGTGTTGGAGCTAGGCGATGAAGCACTTTCGTAAGAAGAAGGAGACATGATTAATTATTCAGTGTGCAATACTCTTCTCTTTTTAATGATTGTGGGTTCACTAATCCTAAGGGTTCATTCCAACGATGGGAGGATTCTTAAGTTCTAATTAGTGCACAAACAACAAAGTCCTCAACAACGATGCCAATGATGAGTGACGAGGTACCTCTATGCTCAAGCATACAAATACAAGCATTCATACGCGATCTGGTCAAACCCCAAGGACTAAGTGCTTATGCACCTTCACAGAATGAGGATGGGTTAGGTGATCATTATCTTTCCAAGCTTACTTGTATGGCATGATTTCATGGTTAAGTAAATTTGAGGTATGTGATTTTTATGCTTTTTTATGTTTTATGTTCCTGGTGCTTAGAATGGAGAAATGAAATAATCAAGTAACTAATTTAATTTAAGTAATCAACTATGCTTTAACTAGTCCTAACACCAACATCCATTACCACTCTCCGTACACATCCTAAACTAGTGTAACACTACTGGGATTACCAAACGCTAGTCGTTACTAGGTTACCAAGTGTTCCATGTATGCTCAAAGTGGTCGTACTGAGTGTGCTTACTTGTTGAAAATTAATAAATCAATAAAAACAATCAATTAACTAATGAAAGCATTGAATAACTGTAAATAACATCAAATGCAATAAATAAGCTATTCTGAATGTTGCAAGGTCTATCACAAAGTTCGTTTTTATTTTTGGACACAAGGTATGCTCAAGTACACAATGCTCAAATAAAGATCCATTCACTTTATGACTCCTACTGAGGACACTTAGAAATAATTCTAACTCTAGAAAGGGAAAACTACAAGAGTTCAGGTTAAGGAACTAAGAAAACTAACTATCTAATTCTAAAACCAAGTGTGCCCACTTCTTATTTATAAGCAATGAGACAAGTTCTGATATCAGATGTTCAATATCACTTTGTGGGCTCCAATATCATGACTCATCAACCGTGATGTCAAGTACACAATGTTGGGGCCATGACGTCACATATGCAATGTTGGGATTTGAATCTAACATTGGGTATCTGATGTCGGGGCATATATCCTTGCCTATAAATATAGCACCTGGGCTCTAGTTTTTGCATAGTTTTGAAGTTAGTTTTCAATCAAAGTCTAAGTGTGTATGGTTCTTTTTTTGAGCACTAATGTACTTAAGCACAATAGTGTGACAGGAATAGAATGAACTCTTTTAACAATCCTTATAGCACTGAGAATAGATTGATATTTTCTTTAATGCACTTTGCTTTCATGATTTTTACTTTAATGCATTTTAAAGTGAGCAATTTATTTTCAATTATTAATGAACATGAGCATGACCACTTCAAGCATACATATAATACTTGGCAACCTAGCAACACTTAATGTTTGGTAGCTTAGCAATGCTATATGTGTTTAGGACAATGGGACAATTATTTGTGTTAGGTTAGATAGGCAGTGAACAAAATAGATTTTAAATTACTCTACTCTTCATTCTTTTTGTAGGCAATCACATCCATAAAATATAAAATAAGAAAAATCATATATCTCAATTACACTTAAACCATACCCTTGAGCCTCACAAGTGTAGCTGGGAAGACAACGAACATTTATAATGTCCATTTCACTTCCTATAAGAGCTAGTGTACTACATAACTATAGGTCCATGAAATTCGACAAGATCGTGTGTAACACCTTAATGATTCATATGGTTGGGTGTAGGGGTATCTTGCCACTCATCATTGGTGCCATTGCCGAGGACCTTTTGGTTATTTTGTGTGCTATCTAGGACCTAGTAAAAAATATTTAAATCATTGGAATAAACCTAAGAGTCATATCTTATCTTATAATTACTACAACAAATACACAAAAGCACACTGTGATTTTTATTTCACTAATCAAAAATGTCTTCTTCTCACAGGAGTGATTCGTCACCCAAGATTGATAAAGCTTATCAACTAGTGCCTTAGCAATATCGAATTATATATACTCATTCTGATGAATATGTATCAAACTTCACCTTCATCCTACACTAGGATGAACAACTGTGGTGGCATGACATGGAAGGAAACATTATGTTGCCACTCGATCGAGCTATTCCTACAATGCTCTATTAAATGCTTACATAATGTAGTCTTCAAGACTACCATGGGGAGTATATTGTGGAAGATACTGATGCTAGGGATTATCATCCCACTAAAGCACAACATCTACAAGATCAACAACTAGAACACCACTACAAGTTTTTGAGGAAAATGGACTTGACGATTCTCCATTCCTATTGTACCAACAATCTAGTGGGAAACTCTTCTCTACAAGTTTTCCATTTAATGAAACTCTTCTCTTTGACTTTTGTGCTGGAGGTCAAAATCAAAACTTGCACTCCAAAATTCACTATCCTAATTTTGGTAACAAGGGATCCAATGAGAAAGATAGATCCAGAGGGGCAAGTCAAGATAGGGATGCAGACAAGAAACAAGATTGTGATCATGATCATGATTGTCAAAGAGGTGGAAGTAGGCACCATGATAGTGTTGGTTCTCTTTCCTCTTTTCCTTCATCATCTTCTACTTCTTCTGGCTCCGATTGTGATTGTAGAAGGTGAGACCATGATGGAGGTAACTAAAATAAACAAAATGACTGACAGGACCAAAATGATTAAAGGAACCATTGAGAAAGACAAGATCAAGGACATAGATGTTCAAGAGAGGCACATCGTCATGAACAAAGGGGTAGCAGAGGGCATCATAGACACCATGATCAAGGCCTTGATGAGCCTCTACTTACTACCCAAAGTATGATTAACATTGCAAAAGGAGCAAAAATTCCAATAAGGGATGTGAAGGATAGTCAAATCAAATAGTTAGACATGAAAAATATTCCTCGATTTGAAGGGGGATATAACTTTGATCCACAAAATCATCTTCAAGCTTTCTAAGATGCATGTGCCTTGCAGAACATAGAGAACGAGTGGAAAAAATAGTAGTTGTTCCTCAAGACACTCATCAAAGAAGTAAAAAATTGGTACCAATCCTTAGAGTTGGAATCTATCAGATGGTGGAGGACCATGCTGGAATTATTCAATGATAAATATCAAATGTACTCCAGGGTTTCCAACTTAAGGAAACAAATTGAAGGATAGAAACAAGGCCATAATGCACAAATGCATGAACCCTTGGATGCTACCATTGGCCGATACTATGCCATAATGCACAAATGTTCAAGCCATGGTTATTCTCAACTGGATCAACTTTGCCACATAATAGAGGGGCTTCGGTCAAAAATAAGGGGAACCCTTAGTGTCTATGCCCAAGGGTGACTGTTAATACTAAATGCCCATCATATACAAAGATTAATAGAGTAGGTAGCTAAAGAGGAGGACAAATTAAGAAAAAGAGAATGTGTAGAAAAGTACAACCATGATCCTTCCATTTGCAAGAGGGAGGTTCAATTTTACGACAATGAGGACAAGTCCATATTTGATGAGGAGGTGAATAAGAAAACCTTGCCACTTCAAAAATTCCAATCTGAACTTATGTCCAAGGTTGATCAGTTATGAGACTCAATGGATAACAGATTCCAAGCTGTTCTCAAAATTTTTAAAGAGTCTAAAGAACAAGGTAGTGATCATAAGCATAGGAGGTGTAAGGAAGCTAAATGTGCATATCACAAAGATAAGGATAAGATTACTACAATCAGGGAAGTTGTGAATAGTAAATCAAATGATGATCATGGGTGTGATGTTTGTCAGTATGAACATCCTAAGGGATGTTTTCCCATTGTGTCACATCTCTAGGAGTCTTGGATGTATGCCTTACGTCAATGACTTACACAAAAGTAAACATCCAAAAGGTTACCTTATCCTCAAGGTAATCTCATGTAGTTCCACCATCTATAATTGTATTATCCAAGTGGAGCTCCATCGCAACCATATGAATAGTATCAACAATGGCAACAACCACAGTCATGGGCGTTGGCATCGCTAAGATCACAATACCCTTACCGATAGCCTAATCCATATGGTTCTTATGTTCAGCAACCCATGTCTACAAGTGACACCTCCAGTCACATCTCCATTTTTCAACCTTGCTACCACCCATCAGATTATTATCGAGCTCATTTGCTACATGAAATAAGGGATACCACCTCTTACCATTATCCTTCTCTTGTCCTTGCACATACTCCTCTACCTGCACATCTACCACTTGCTCCACCTATGCAAGGTGAACTACTAGCCCAATTGCAACAATGCAATGCTATGAAGGTTGTTAACCTATAACTAAATCATCAAGTAGATGGGTTGAATACTAAATCAAAGAAAAGACCTTTCTTTCGACCTCGTAATCCACCTAAGCCCTCTTAAACACCTGCAGTTGACAACCTTGCTCCTACCTCTCCCTCCTATGTATCAAATTCCTTCAAGCCTCCTTCGAACCAAAATCTGTCTAGGATCCATACTGTAATGCTCACTCACACCATATTTGATTGGATCCATGTAGAAAACCTTCCTAAGAAATTAGCTGATCCTAGAAGTCCTCTAATTGATTTATAGATTGTTGGAAATGAACCATGTAAGGCTCTTCTTGATTTACGTTCTAGTGTTACTTTAATTTCTCATGAGATGTACACTACCTAGAACTTGCCTCCTCTTAAAAAGAGCAACATAAGATTAGAATTGGTAAACCAGTCCATCACTGTTCCATTGGGACTAGTAGAAGACATTGTAACCACTATTTATGGGTGGTCTTATCCTACCAATTTCCTAGTAATCAAAGTGGAAAATTGCAAAGGGGATTTTCCAATCATCATGGGAAGGGCATGGCTGAGCACTTTCAATGTAAGGATGGACATTAGAGATCTTTCCTTGGATATTTCTAAAGAAAACACATTTGGAATGATTGAGAAGAAGAGAGTTCCATGCATTGCATACACTAATACTGGCTGTAATTATGTGTAGAAACTCTAGGCCGTAAAGTAAGCATCTATCTCTGCATGCAAATAGCATGTGTTAGAAGAAAAAATTCAAAGGTGTCTATACACAGTAGCCACAAAGTAGGAGGGCACTCAGTGGCTAACTACTGATTTTGAAAGTAGCACACTTTACATGGAACCAACTAAGAGCCTAACATGTGCATATGTAACAAGCATGGATGAACTAGAGTAGGTTCATCATTAACTCTTTGATGACACAAATGATGATACTCACTGGGGAGAGTTGGAAATTCCTAAAAAATTCAAGCAAGAGCCCCTTGAACTAAAAATGCTACTAGCTGGAATGGAATATGTGCTTTTGAAAAATGGAAAGCCAGTTATAATCAGTGAAAACCTTGCTCTAGAATAGAAAAATATGTTGTTGAAGGTAGTTGAAAGATGGTTAGTAGCTTTTGCTTGGTCATACTCTAAACTCAAAGGGATTGATCCTAGGATATGCTAGCATCGCATCTACACCGACCTGACCATGAAACAAAAATGACAACCATAAAGGCAATTGAACCCCAAACTAAAGTAGATCATCAAGGAGGAAATCGAGCAACTTTTCAAGGTAGCGTTCATTGCGGATAGTGAGTGGGCTAGTCCACTTGTAATTATGCCAAAGAAAGGTGGTAAGTGATGGGTCTACATCGATTTCAAGTTGTTGAATATGGAAATATTCAGAAATCATTTTCCATTGTCATTTGTTGACCAAGTGCTTGACACAATATCTGGGAATTACTACTCTAACTTTCTAGATGGTTATAGTGGCTATAACCAAATTTAAATTACCCTAGAAGACAAAGAAAATATAACATTCATGAGTCCAAGGGAGACTTTTACATATTGCAAGATGCCACTTGGTCTATGCAATGCTCCTAAAACATTCCAACGCTTGGTCCTGAGCATTTTTCAACAATAGATCGATAATGGTGTGGAAGTCTTCATAGATGACTTCTCCACCTATAAAGCTACATTTTAGCAAGTCCTGGACTACCTTAAGCAAGTGCTGAAATGATGTGTTGAAACAAACCTGTAGCTTAATTGGTAGAAAAGTCACCTCATGGTCTAAGAGGGCATTGTACTAGAGCACAGGATATCACAAGCAAGAATTAAGGTGGACTTGAAGAAAATAAGGGCCATCCAAGGAATAACCTGCCAACTAGAAACTATCAAAGATGTTCAATCATTCCTTGGACATACTAGCTATTACCAATGATTCATAGAGAATTTCTCTAAGATCACAAAACTGTTGGTTGAGCTAACAAAGAAAGATGCTTCATTTGTCTAGACCATAGAATGTGAAAAAGCATTCTAGCAATTGAAAAAAAAGCTTATAGAAACTCTAATCCTACAAGAACTTGATTGGTCCAGACCATTTCATATCATGACAGATGCATTGAATTATTCCTTAGGAGTAGTGTTGACGTAGTTAGATGACAAGAAACAACCATACTACATCCACTACGCTAGTCGAAGCATTGTGGGCGCATAACTCAACTTCATCGTGATAGAGAAAGAATTGATGATGCTGGGGTTTGCTCTAGAGAAGTTTGGGCATTATGTGCTTGGATACAAGGTGTTTGTGCATACAAACCACAATGCCATCTGCTTCCTAATGAACAAGCCAATGGTAAGCCCCTGTGTCATATGATGGTTGGTAATCTTGTAGGAGTTCAATCTTATGATGGTAGATCAAAAGGGCACTAAGAATGTGGTCATTGATCACTTGTATCGATTGCAATGGGATAAAAAAGAGGAAGAAAATCCATTATCTGACATGTTTCTTGATGAACTCCTCTTTGCTAGGGCTATAATTGAATAAACACCTAATGAGAAAAAAATGGTATGATGGCATTCTCACCTATCTTCTCACTCGGGAGATGCACAAGGGTTGGACCATTGGAAAAAATAGTAGTTTCTTCACCAAGTAAAGCACTTCATGGAAATCAATAGACACCTCTACAAGGTGTGTGTTGATGGCCTGGTTTGTTGGTGTGTCCCTAATGCTAATCAACTATGTGTTCTCCAAGATGCTCATGAAGGTCCTTATGGAGGACACTATGCTAGAAGATGCACAACCATTAAAATCCTGATGGTAGGACACTACTAGCCAACACTCTTCAAGGATGCTCATCATTACATTCATTCTTGTGGATGATGCCAACAAGATGGTGGAATGACTACTCAAATGAAGGAACCTCGATAATGGATTCAACCAGTAGAACCCTTCGACATTTAGGGCATTGACTTCATGGATCCCATCATGCCCATGTCAAATGGAAAGGCGTACATCATAGTCATTGTTGACTATTGTACAAAATGGGAAAAAGTAGTAGTTATCATCAACTATACATCCTCTACTATGGCTCGGTTTGTACAAAAAAATGTTGAAAATAGGTTTGGTGTGCCACGTGCATTATTTTTAATAATGGAACTCACTTTACAGAAACTACTTTTCGAAAACTCATGTAATGCTTGGGGGTTAAACATAAACTCACAACACCTTACCATCCCCAAGCTAATGGTCAAGCTCAAGTTACCAATAGGGAAATCAAAAGGACACTAACTAGAATTGTTAGCAAGTATAGGAAGGACTGGAGCACAAAACTCAATGGTGCTGTTTAGGCCTACCACTCAACATGGAAACTTCCTATAGGCTATTCTCCCTATGAGCTTGTGTACAGAAAATTACCAACACTTCCTTTTCGATTCAAGCTCCATACACTTTCAACAACTTATAAGCTTAACCTTAACTTGAGTTTAACCCAAAAAAAAAATTAATGAATCTCATCCTACTAGATGAAAACCAATTGGTAGCCCTATCATCTAATAAGTTGCACAATGCCTACAACAAAAAGTATCATGACCTAAAAAATAGAAAATCCAAATTTCAATTGAGAGATAAGGTTCCCTACTAGAGAACCCCACACACATACCTCAATGAACTAAGTTTCAAATGTTGTGAAAAGGACCTTACCTCATTTATGATACTTTTTCTTCTAGGGTCGTGATGATCTATAAACCTGAAGCCCAAACAAAAAACAACTAGTCACAATTCAACAAATCAAACCTTTCCATGAGCATACACTAGCTAATATAAGAAGTTCCTCATCAGATGAACAACCATGCTCCATATTTTGGATTTCATCCTTTCAACTCAGTCATGGGGGAGATGGCCACTCATGTTAACCATACAAGTGGGTTCTTAGTTTTTCAACTTTTTTGTTTTACAACTTTTTGTTTTACACATTCTTTATTTTACATCTTTTTGTTTTCATGTTATTAATTTTTTCTAATTTTTGTTTTACATCATCATTAGTATATTTGATATTTCTTGAACATTTTATACTTTCTTTTATATTTTCTTTATTTGGTGTTATTTTCTAACTTTATGTTAGTAAGTGTCAAGTACATTGGTAATGTGTTGCTTGATGGTGGTATATATTGTTTTATTATTTGATTTTTGGTGTCTAGTTTCAAGCTTTGAATTTTGTTACAAATAATTAGGACATGGTTTCTTTTTCATGTAATAGGTAGTGAGTCCACAACATCCACCCATCCACAAATTCTATGGTTTCCCTTGTTTTGGAAATGTGAAATTCCTTTTTCATTAATAAAACTTTAATAAATTTGTAACTTTGGTAATTTTCAGAATTTGAAAGGATTTAAATGTTTGAATAGGATGTGATTTCAAGGGGATTTGGTATTCTTTATGCCTTTCTATTCACTTGGGTGCATGTGTATTTTTATGAATTTTTTACCATTCCATGTCAATCAATAAAAGGAAGTTGAATAGGTCCTTGCATGGTGTGGTTCTCATCAGAAAAAAAATGATGAGAATTCAAAGCACACCCCTTGGACAAAATAAATGTGTACATCCTTGCATGGTGTGGTTCTCATTAGAAAAAAAGAAAAGAAAAGAGGATGAAGATTCAAAGCACATCCCTTAGACAAAATAAATGCTTATGTCTTTGCATGGTGTGGTTTCCATTTCAAAAAAAACAACAACAACAACAACAATGGAAATTCAAAGCACACCCCTTAGATGGAATAAATAGGCTACAAGCACTGGTTATGAAACTAGTCTCCTCTAACTAAGGCCCTTCCTCACTTCCTACTTCTTCTATAATAAGGAATAGTGGTTGTTATGTGGAAACACTCTTATGTCTCAGTGGATGGATTGGTCTTAGAATGATGATGTGAAGTCATTAAATGTGATTGGCTTTGATCTAAACTAAGGATAGATCCTATCAAGTCATTTAACCACAAAATCCACAAGGAACTTCATGTGACTATAATTAGAAACTCCATTCCACACACTCTCTCATCCATCTATGCATTCCATGTCTCACCTCATTGCTGATTTCATGTTTTGGTTCAATGTCCTAATTTGATGTGTCAGAATTCTTAATTTGTTTCTTCTAGGTTTTTTTACTTAACCTTCTGTAACCATTAATCATCCATGGAACCCACAGACTCTTTGGCTTGAAGTTATGTAAGGGCATAAAAGGCCTGTGCCTGCTTTGGGAATAACCCACTTGCATATGTTTTGGTTGGGTTAGTTAAGTTCTTTATCCTTAGACATTTTTACAATCAAATTCTCTTTTGTTTACCCCATTAATGACATCCAACTGTACACATCTTCATAATAGTTTTTAGTGAATTCATCTTTTTATTATTGTGAATTCTTATACCCTCTTCAAATATTTCATTGTATTATGTTTCTTCCAAATTTAATGGACCACTTATCTAATTTACCCTTCTTGTCAACCTTCCCACTAAAATTACTACAAGAATCAATTTACCACAATCACAACCTAGCTAAGTGTAACCACTGACGAGACAAGACATTTAACAGTTATGTGTTACACATTACATACTAATTCATGATTATGTTGTGATTGCAATGGGAAGCATGGACTGGTAGTAGGACTATCTTCACCAAGGATGATGCAACAGTGCCACATAATGAGGACCATTCATGATCATAGGAACTCTTCTCTCTCTCATTCTTTTACTCCCAAGAAGTGTTGGATGTCAATGTTATCCCAGGTGTTCACTTCTCTTACCATGAACACCACATTTTGTAAAAATTGCAATTTCGTACACTTGAGCACTCAAATTTTGTTGTTCCATTTAAGTCAATCTGTATGTTAGTCAATAATCCCATACCTACCCAATATATTATGTTGTACAAAACTTTTTCCTTCTCTTCTTCACTCTAGGTTGAGATTTCATTCAATCGTGGGGGTATGATGAACCACTATTTTTCTAAGGCCATGGCATTAGGTACGCAACATCGAGGCCATGACATCACATATGTGACATCAAGGTCTAGATCCAACATCAAGTATCTGATGTCAGAGCATATATCCTAGCTTATAAATATAGCACCTTGGCTCTAGTTTTTGCATAGTTTTGAAGTTAGTTTTCAGTCAGAGTAGGGAAGCTCTTGCCATTTATTTTTCTTAGAGTTACAATATTTTCTAAGTTCTCATAGAAGGATTCTAAGTGTGTACAATTCTTTGTTTGAGCACCAATGTACCTAAGTGCAACAGTGTGACGGGAATAAAATGAACTCTTTTGACAATTCTTGCAATACTAAGAATAGATTGATATTTTCTTTAATGCACTTTACTTTCATGATTTTTATTTTAATGCATTATAAATTGAACAATTCATTTTCAGTTGTTAATGAACACAAGCATGACCACTTAGAGCATACATATAGTACTTGGTAACTTAGCAATGCTTAATGTTTGGTAGCCCAGTAGTGCTATATGTGTTCAGGACAGTGGGACAGTTACTTGTGTTAGGCTAGATAGGCAGTGAACAAATTAGATTTTAAATTACTCTACTTTTCATTCTTGTTGTAGGCGATCACATCCATAAAATATAAAATAAGAAAAATCATATACCTAAATTACACTTAAACCATACCCTTGAGCCTNCACTACATAAAGGGAAAGAAAACCAATATGTCAAAGAAAGGTGCCAAGAGGAGTTCAAACATATTAGAGATCATACATACAAATATTTATAATTCAAATATGGATGCATATGGTCAAAGGTATTTTATTACTTTTATCAATGACTATTCATGATATGTATCTCTACCTGCTTCATAACAAAAATGAAGCTTTAGTAGCCTTTAAGGTATTTAAGGCTAAAGTAGAGAAATAGTGAGGTAAGTAAATAAAGATAGTTTGGTTTGATGGACGTGGTCAACCCTATGGTAGATATACTGATGATGGACAAGCACCTAGTCCATTTGCTAAGTTTCTTCAAGAGCATGGGATTGTTGCCCGATATACTATGCCTAGTTCTCCATACTAGAATGGTGTCGCAAAAAGAAGAAACCAAACATCGTTGGACATGGTGTAGAGTATTCTTAGAAACTCTAAGCTTCCTAAGTCCTTGTGGACTAAAGCTCTTAAGATAGCTATGTATATATTAAATAGGCTTCTTGAAAGATACCATTTGAATTATGGAAAGGTTGGAAACTGAGTTTGTGACATATACGCATTTGTGGATGCCTATTTGAAGTAAGAGTCTATAATCCACAAGAAAAGAAGCTAGACCCAAGGACCATAAGTGGGTATTTCATTGGATATGTTGAATGATCTAAGGGATACAAATTTTATTATCCGTCACATACTACTAGGTTTATGAAATCAAGGAATGCTAAGCTTCTTAGGAATGACTTGATTAGTGGGAGCAATCAATCCTAGAATACTATTCTAGAGAAAGATCATGCAGGTGCCCAACCCTCTACTTCAAGTGAAAGTCAAATTATTGTACATAACATGCCTAGAGCATAAACATGTGATGAACAAAAACTAGTCATTGAAGCTCCATAGACTGCTAATCAAGAAGTAGTAGATCTAGCTGAATAATAGATACTAGAACCTATTAAATAGCCTGTTGAACATCGTGCTCCTTAGGAGAATGATGAACCAACATTAAGAAGATCTACTAGAGTAAGGAAATTAGTGATTCCTAGCAACTATATAGTGTATCTACAGGAATCTAACTATAACATTGGAGTTGAAAATGATTCCAAAAAATTTTCACAAGCCATGAGTTGTAAGGAATCTAACTTGTGATATGATGCCATGAAAGATGAGATAAACTCTATGTCATCTAATGTAGTTTGGGATCTTGTCAAGTTTCCTAATGGTATAAAAACCATAGGATGCAAAATTATCTTCAAGACAAAGAAAGACTCATTAGGCAACATTGAAAGATATAAGGCAAGACTTGTTGCTAAAGGGTTCACTCATAGAGAGGGAATAGATTACATGGAGACCTTTTCTCCTATATCTAAGAAGGACTTCCTTCATG
The DNA here is from genome assembly GCA_015680685.1 of Gnetum montanum. Taxonomy (NCBI): domain Eukaryota; kingdom Viridiplantae; phylum Streptophyta; class Gnetopsida; order Gnetales; family Gnetaceae; genus Gnetum; species Gnetum montanum. The sequence continues at coordinate 957,156 of MNCI01007394.1, forward strand.
TGATTATGACATTGGTTTCTCATTTTGATTTCAAATTACACTAGATGGATGTGAAAATGACATTTCTCATTAGTGATTTAGAGGAAGAGGTTTATATGAAACACTTGAAGGATTTTCCTCTAGTGATGGTGAGTAATTGGTATGCAAGCTCAAGAAATCCATATATGAATTGAAAATAGGCCTCACGTCTATGGTATTTAAAATTCCATGATGTCATCACTTTATTTGATTTTGAAAAGAACATAATGGATCAATGTATATGCTAGAAGGTCAGTGGGAGAAAAATCTATTTCCTTGTCCTATATGTGGATGATATTCTTTTTGCAACCAATGATAATGAATTTCTATATGAGGTGAAGCAATTTTTCTCTAAGGAAATCTTATGTCATTGACATTAAGATCCATAGGGATAGGTCTAGATGTATTCTAGGACTATCACAGGAAACCTATATTAATCAAGTTTTAGAGAGGTTTCAAATGAAACATTCTTCATCGAGTATAGCACCCATTAGGAAGGGTAACAAGTTTAATTTAAACCAGTGCCCCAAGAATGATTTAGAGAAAAGAAAAATGAGAAACATTCCATATGCTTCAGCTATTGGAAGCCTAATGTATGCTTAGGTCTACATAATACCTAACATTGCATTTGATGTAGGAATGTTGGGCAAATATTAGAGCAATCTAGGCATTGACTACTAGAGGATTGCAAAGAAGGTGATGAGGTATCCTCAAGGTACAAAAGATTACATGCTTACGTATAGACCAACTGACAATCTAGAGGTAATTGGATATTCTGAATTTGACTTTGCTAGCTATGTTGATTCAAAGAAATCAACATCTAGTTATGTTTTTATGCTGGCTAGAGGAGCTATGTCCTAGAGTGGAAAGCAAACCTTGGTTGCTACTTCTACAATGGAGGAAAAGTTCATTTCTTGTTTTCAAGCTACTTCACATGGTGTATGCTTGAAGAGTTTCATATTGGGCCTTAGAATTATAGATTCTATATCTAGGCCATTAAGAATGTTTTATGACAATTTAGTTATTTCTTTATGGCTAAGAATAATAAGAGTGACAGTCAAAGTAAACACATCAACATAAAGTACTTAGCCATAAAGGAACGTGTTAAGGAAAAGAAAGTGGTCATTGAGCATATAAGCACTGAATTGATGAAAGCTAATCCTTTGACAAAAGGAATGTCATTGAAGTTATTTAAGGATCATGCAGTTCAGATGGAACTTGGTTTTATAATGGAATTTGTACATACAATTTTATAGTCTTAATAAAACTGTTATTTAGTTGTGATATTTTGTCATATTAAGTTTATGCATACAATTATTAAAGAGAATTCACATATGGTAGGAATTAGAATGAACATTAGGTTTATTCATAAAGTTGAGTTACCATAAAAGAAATTAAGTTTGAGAGATAATACATTATAATACATGGAAGATAATACTCACATTTAGAGGAACTATCACCATGATTCATGTATTCAACTCTTGAAATTTGGGTTTGATAAATATTAATTTAAATATGGATACCAAGTGGATGAATGTAAATATTTACAAGAAAATCGATAATTTGTAATAGTTCCATAAATATGACTATTACGGGAAAACCAATAGCTTGTAATAGCTCCATAAAAGTGACCATTATGGGAAAATCAACGGTTTGTAACAGTTACCACAAGAGTGATCTCATATTTGGCATTTAAACTAAAAGTTTGGTAACAGACAATTTTCTAGCTTATAGAATGTTCTTGATGGGAGAAAAAAGGCACTAGAAGAAATCATGGCAATGTTACAGTTTTGGTCCCTATAAAAAATGCTCAAAGTTTGCATACACCATCATTGTTGAGCATCGATGTGATAGAAGAATCAGAATACTCACCACAACAAGTTCACATAAAGGCATCAATGGTTGGAGATTAGTTTCGATTTATTTCTGCATCTTTAATTCCTTGTGCAATTTAGTTATTGCACTATCTAGCCAATGTTCTCTGCAAAAATTTTTCCAACAGGCCAAACAGTGATTAACGACATTATTGTTGAAGTTCTCGCCATCGACAATGGTGATTACATCAAAGCAACCTTTTGGATCTTGCTAGAGGCTTCCTTCAATATCAGTATCATTACTTTATCACTACTGGAAATGGTGGTCTTACGGTGGGTGTAATGGATTTTTGAGAGTGCATCACAACAACAACTTTTTTTCTATTTTATTTTATTTTTGATTTCATCATCTAACTTGGTGGTATGAAAATAGATATTAAGATGGCCACAAAATTCTCCCCCCTCTCACCTAGCATCATGCTAGATGGGTTGGACTCTTGGCCAAAATTACAAATTTGTTCAACTCCAAGTGGCTTCCATTATACTACTTATAGAACAATTATTCTCTTTTTGGCCCCAAAACATGTTAAATATAAAGGGTTCAAATCTTAATGGCTTGAAATTATGCAAATTTACATTATCAATTCCTCCTTTTCAATTTGTAATAATTTAAGGTTACCAAAGAGTGGAGTTTCTTGCAAGCATTTTATTTATTTATTATAAAATGGTGATAGTAATAAAGTAGCCTTGTAGTGTTTAGTTATTTAGGATGTTATATTTATCATGTTGTGGTGGGGGGTTGTGCTACTTACTTGATGAGTCATGAATCTATCAGGCCCCGATATTGGGTGCCCAATATCGAAGACAGGAAGCGATGTTGGATAATCGATATCATCTCCTCTATACTAGCCTATAAATACAACACTTAGGTGCATGGTTGAGATAATACAACAATAATAGAGAAGATAGTTTTAGTTCTCAGTTTTTGATAGTCTTTCTTAGAGTTTTGTTATTCCTAGTGCATGCCCACTGTGTGATGTTTGTAATCATATGACACCTTTGTTCAAGTGTAACATACTTGGACATGTTACATTGACTAGAAATAAAGATCGAGATTACTCCCATCATTGCAGCATCTACTTAGATTATTATTGCTTTTAATTGTTAGTTATTTACTATTTCCTTTAGTTAACATTTTCATTTATTGCTATTTACTATTTCTGTCATTAAGCGAAATGAGTATGCCTTCGTCACGAGCGCTTAAGTGTAAGTACTTGGTAATCTAGTAGTGTATTGTTTGGCATATCTAGTGATGTACGCTTGAAAATCCTAGAAGTAGTCTCACAAAGTCCAAGGCATGTATGGACGATTAAGAGTGAATGCTCATCACACATAAGCTAGCTTAGATTTTACTCTCTAGTGTTCAGTAGCTTAATTACTTTGTCTCTTTGTCATCATTAGGAGTAACATAGAATTAGACAACATCATATTACTTACTTTTGACTAAACCATACATGACAAAGCTACCACTAATCCAAGTGGGAAGATAGTGAACTATGATCAAAGCATAATGATCTAGATACCACAACTAGTCCCATCTACGAAATTTAACTAGATTGTGAATGAATGCTTATGATTCATATGGTTGAACGTAGGGGTACCTCACCACTCATCATTACCCATATGTTTATTTCTTAATCTCAAAATAACAAAACACAAAAACAAAAATAAAAAAGCTAATGAGTTAAAATGTCCTTCCATTCTTTTAATAATTATAACTATTATTAAGAGAATTTTAGTTGATAATCAAGTTTTGAGTCATACTTGAGGCATTTTTTCTATTCAATGAATCTATGATTTCAACTTTCATCAATTTGGGTTTTTGATGATTCGATGATTTGAGATTTTCAACAATTTGGTGGATTCAAGATATGATTTGAGCTTTTAGTGATCTAATATCAAAATCTACATCATAGATTGAAGATCTAATTTGCTAAAGTTTTGACCCATTTGTATGCTAAGGCCAAATAGAAAACAACATATTCTATTTCAAGTAGTTTGGGGACAAACAAAATTTAGGGTTTTAATAGCATAATTTACAATTTTGTAAGAGGAATGGAACAATGTGGTTGCAACTTTGAAATCCATGGTATTTAAGACTATGCAATTGGAATCCACAATTGAAGTCATGGTAAAAAAAGGTACAAATAATTATAATAGTCAAAGAGTTGAAAGATTCATTGTCAAATGTTGGAGTAACCCAAGTTTAAACTAATTTTAATGCTCTACAATCAAAGTTGGATTCTCCTAAATCAAAAATAACAACTACTCACTCATACTTATAAGGAATTACTTAGAAAATGCATGAAGATGAAGAAAAACTTGATAAGATTTAGAATCTTCAATGTGTAGTAATTCTTAGAGAACAAGGTGATGATCTTTTGTAGAGCATTCCATATTTCTTTACAAACCAAATGCACATGTATTCTACCTTGATTATTAGTGCAAACAAACTTGGTCCAAAGGGGGATAAACCTTGGAAAATTATTATTAAGTTTGTTAAATGGCATGAAAGAGATAAGGTTTAGATCAATAGAAGTATCTTGAAAGGATAACAGATTTAGATTAATGAAGACTTAACCAAAAAAGAGCATGCAAAAAAGCAAGAAGAATGACAAAAAGTTAAATAAGGTCATGCTAAAGACAAAATTCCATACTTAAACTCTAAATATATTACAGTAATCAAGGAAAGGACAAATCCTCTAAAATAGGAATTTTCTCCTATTACATATGGTTGTATTAATGTTGAAGGCTCATTAGTTTATAAATTTGCTAATTTGGACACGAGTCATTGCTACAATGATTTTGATTTGTTGATTTTTGTTAAAGCTTGGGAAGAAGAAAATTCTTCAACTAGCATTATTCTAGGATTTCAAATCATTTCTGTTAGAAATAAGCAATCTAGGGTAATGGATAGACCTTCTAGTGGTTTTGGTTATTTAATCAAAAAGTTAAAGATCATTACATTAAGATGCATAAAGTTGATGATAATAACCAACATTTTTGAAATAAAGTTTAAGGTATTTCAAATATTCTTTATATTATTTTTGTTATTTTTCTCTAAGGGATTCTTCTATTTATAATTAGACTAATCTTTCATAATAGCATTCCTTTTAGTACTTGGATTAAGATATTTTAGAACTCTAAAGGCTTGATAAATGTTTTTTTGTGGGGATTTTAATGCTCGTGTTGAACAAAATCAAATCTAAAGTCTTATTTGGAATCCTCATTTAAAGTTTAGTAAAAAGCTCTTTTTAGTTCACAAAGGATCATCTACTTATCATACTAAAAATCATAGGGATATTCATTTCTTAGAATGACATCATTCATTCAAATTTTTAATCCTTCATGGCATCAGAAAACTTCCTTTCTCCTTCTATTTCACATTTCCTGGGCATAAAGGTAACTCTTTCATTAATCTTCTATTGTCTACTCATGATAATATAGATGTAGTAAAAAACTTTCAAGTGAATGAAAAGTCTTATAATTTCCTCATAATTATCTTAAATTTACTATTATTACTTCAGTTTTCCATATTCACTACAAGAATTACAAAACTTATTATCTCATAGAGGACCTTCACCAAGATTTCCAAATAAGAGGGGCTAATATGTTGGTCAAACTAAATTTGATTAATGTTCATTTGTCTATAGCTACTCAGGTATCGATAAAGAAGAGGTTTGTTTCTAAAAAACCTTTGTCTAATGTAGATTGTTTAATAGCTCATAAAGATATTTTCACTTCACATTTGGATGTTTCAATACTAAAGAATTATAAAAAGCTTATACATTTTACAAATATGAAGTTCATTAAAAAAATAGCAAGAAAGAATGATCAATGAGCTTAAATCTAATCCAAAAAGCTTTTGAGAATTCTTTCAAGATAAATATCAAAATGGTTGGGATTTTTTCTTATCTACTATTTATATTTTTCAATGATGTTCTTAATTAAGAGGCTCCCCCTATTGTGTAAGATAACTTTACTATCCTTGAATTATCCCTTGATGATGTCACTATAAGAATTGAAAGGTTATCTTATGGAAAAGGTGCTAATACCAATGAATTAAATGTAGATCTTCTTAAATGTTGATGAATAATTAATAATTGAAGTATGACATCACATCTATGATATTGTAGCTACAATATTGTGTACCTCCTTCTGATCTCACAAATACAATGTATCTAGGATAGGTAAAGTCTATAAACACCACCCACCTACTGCATTAAAGGCATCATTCAATCACTATAGTAACAAAACTCTTATAGTTTAATTTTGTAGCCTTGGCAACAATTAGCAAGTTTTATCACATCCTTATTCAAAAATGATGTTGCTTCATAACTAATGATGTAATAAGACCTAAAAAGACAAGTTGTAATAAGACTCGAAAGGACATGTTATAATAATGAGTATATTTCTTGAGATGTCCTTTGGGGGTTTGACCTAGGGTATTTATACATGAGAATTAGAGGTTGTTCTAGCATGGATTTATGGAGACAATAATGGTGAGTAATGAGTGCTAGTTGAAGTAGGATAGAAAGATGATTGGCCATCCCTTCTAGCTAGGTATAAGCCTAATTATGGTGGTAGTATTGAGTTACCTTTAAGAGATAGATATCAAAGGAAGATGATCCCAAGGAATCCTTAGAGCATGACACAAATACATTATTCCATGATATTAAAGCTTTCTTTTCATTTCATTCTACATTTTCCTTATCACTTTCTTTATGCACAATGTTAAATGTTACATATATTTGATATTTTCCATGATATTCAGGAATAGGATGTCACAAGTACCCATGACATGAACTTGAATTAGTTAAATGGAGTCTTATTTGAGTGATTTTATATGTATACATAATTCATGAAGGTAATAAGATCAAGATTAACTTACTTTCATTGTAGTATTTTGACTTATTTTAATATTTTCTTATTAATAATTTACTTTCTTTATTATTTACTTTCATCTGCTTAGTTAATATTTAAATTTTGAAATGTATGTTAAATATGAAAAATAAGCATAAAAAAATTATTCACAATTGTTATTAGAACTTAATAATTTATTTATTGAAAAATATTATTATTATATTGCAACACATACATTAACTTTAAAATTTCTAATTTTCCTAGAGGAGATTCTCTACCTACTAACAACTCTACAAGAGGAAATGAAAAAACTAACAAAAATAGAGATGGCATTCCCTCAAGTCAAAGTAATCTACCAACATGTAATTCATTATTATTTGGAATTTACCTTTGTTCTAAACCAAGATGAACAAATAAGATGAAAGGACCTAAAAGGCAACATTATGTTGCCACCTAACCATGCATCCCCATCAATGTTAAAGATAGTGGATGAGCAATGGATATTCCCTACTCCCAACCATATGAATGGCAAGCATGTACACATGATTCAATCCAATTTTGTGAACTTCTTCTACCTAAGTGACCTATGTTCTTATATAGTAAAATGTGAGGTTACTAGTCATTGTTTTCCCAGTCATCACTTGTGTTAACTTTTTTTGTATGACTAAGTGTGATTGAGGTGTAAGATATTTATTTTTATAATTTTTATTATTTTCTTTATTAATAAAATGACTAACTAAAGAAAGGATTAAAATATTTAACTTTGCTAATTAATAACTAAACTATCATAAACATAGAGCATCCATTCTCGGTTTATGTACACATTTTGAATGCATACTAACACTATTGGATTACCAAGTATTTACTCTTGGGCATACCAAGAATTCATTGATGGGATTACCAAGCATTAGTATATTATACTCAAAGTGGTCATGCTCATGTTACTTATGAATTAGTATATTAAACACTTAAGTACAAGAAAGTAAATTGTATTTAAAGTAGAATGATGTAAAGCAAACTTAAACTAATCCAAGTGTTGTAATGCAGAGAAGAAATTTTGATTTTATTATTGTTCATGCAACTATGTCCATTTACATATTGCACTTGAATAAAGTTTCATACAATCAATTCAATCCACACTACAAGCACTCAGAAGGAAAATTTCGCTAAGTTCTAGAGGAGAAAAGTGTTTAGCTAAGGGATTGACTAATGGTACCATAAATGCAGCTGGTGTGTGTACTTATATAGGCTTCAGAATGATTAGTATCAATGCACATGCATCAATGCATCCTAAGATGCATCAATGGGGCTACGTCAATGCAATTGACTTATTGATCCTTCATTAGTAGCCTTGATGAAAATTGAATTGGAAGTTGTTGTAGATGAATACAAAGTGGTTGACAAACTCTTTAGCCTTATTAATATTATTGTGAAATTATTCTTCCTAACTCCACAAGGACATGTCCATGAACTAAGTGTTAGAGTACTCCATTGACAACCACAAATGGTCTTTAACTCGATATAACCTTCACTAAGTCAACAATGATGACAGAACAAGACATAAATCTCCAATCAAATGTAGACTAAGCCTACCGAATGTGAACTAAGAATAGTAAAGCAATGATAAAAACATATGGTTTAAATGTTGAAAAATGTCTAAATATGTTATTACTGAAAAAATAATTAAATATAAAATGCTAATAAATTGACTAAGTATGGAATAAATTATGAAAGGTAAAACAAATTTGAAGTATAAAACATGAGAAATAGAGTTTAAAATATTGAATGTAAAATACTATGATATGGGCTAAGGACATAGGTTTCCTTCTCAAATAAAAGAAATGCTTTATTGCTAAGAAAATAAATGTTCACCTTCTAAAAAGTGTCACATTGCAAGTATTATAGCAAAAGCATAAGTAGGATAAAATTGAAAATAAAAACCTAATTCATGAGAAAAATATGGGGTTGGAGAGTGGAATTAAACCTCTAGTGGATAAGGATGTGGATGGGGAATTCTTAGGCATGATCCAAAATCAATTATGGGTTAAAATGAAGTTGTTTTGATGAAGTCTCACTGGATTAACACTAGTGTTGAAAAAATTCTAACTTTGAAAAGTGATGCTAAAGCCTAAAAAATCCTAACTCTAGGAACTAATGTTGACATTGATGCTACATTAATGTTGGCTTTAAAGATATGAGGATGGATGTGAAGCATGTGAGTGACATTGGGAGGTTTGTTGTATGCACTCTAGATCTCTAAAAATATCAAAAGGTGCTCAAGATCTTAAGAAAATGATCCTAAATTTTTGTTTTAAACTCTTATATAAAGAGCTAAGGTTTCTAATTTTAACTTAGGATTATTAATGTTGATTTCAAAGTTAAATATAGTTCATCTAAAGTTGATTTGGAGTTCAAAAATGGCATGTTTGGCCACTACATGTGGTAAGTCTCACAACTTAGAGAGGTGATGCTGACATTGACATCAACATTAGTGTTACGAACACTTAGACAAACTTGGGTAGTTTTATCCAAGCACTAGTCTAAGCCTCCTAAACCTCTGTCTAATGCTTAAATTGATGTCAAATGATGCTAAGGAGCTTGTGAGACTAGGAAATGATGTTGAATAGTAAGTTGAAAGGTGTAAGAAGCATAGTGCATCTTTGACCATTACACATGGCAAGTCTTGCAACCTAGAGAGGCAATGTTGACATTAACATCAACGTTAGCATCACCAACACTTAGAAAAAACTTAGTTTTGTTCAAGTGCTAGTATAAGCCTCCTAGAGCTTTGTCTTATGTTCAAATCGATGTCAAATGATGTCGAGGAGCCCATAAGATCAAGGGATGATGCTAAACAATAAGTTGAAAGATGTAAAAAGCATGGTGTAGGTTCCGAGAATGGTGACATTGTCATTAGCATCAACATCATCAAAACTTAGCCAATTTTTTTGTAGTTTTGACAAAATTCTATAGGAGAAAACTGCAAGAGTTTGGCTAGGGGATTGACTAACAGTGCCATAAATGTGGTTAGTGTATGCACTTATATAGGATTCAGGAAGATTAATATTAACGCATATGCACCTATGCATCTTAAGATGCATCGATGGGGCTACATTGAGGGACATGTGTCAATGTAGTTGACTTATTAATGCTTCATCATACCCCTAGACTAATTGAAAACTCATCCTCAAGTGAACAAAATGGGATTGAGCTTCTTTACAATATGTAGGGAAGTATGGAATTGCATGACTAATTCTAACAAACAAAAAAACTTTTGAGTGCCATTTTGCATGGTTACAAAATTAGTACAAAGTACAAAGAGATTGGATACTTTTTGCCAAAAATTAGTAGGTACCTATTGGATGGATAGGGACAGGATGAAGTCTTCACACCATGACTAAAGATGGAGGCTCTTGTAGCATGGAGGATTCTTCATCATGTCCCTGCTCTGTTAGATGCCTAGGCTACCCTACTGTTGCTACCAAAAGTTGAAAAGCATCCAAAAGTGTCTTCATGTTTTCCTTCTTGCCTTGTGGGTCATGAATGGTTTAGGTTGCTTTGCCTAGATGAGCTAGTGCTAGAATATTTTACAAGCACAACAGTGTAGGAAATATCTCCTTTACATTGACAAACTAAGTTGTGAATTGTTTACATTAGATATCGAACGTATGAACAAGGTTTTGCAACTCCTAGTAGTTGCTTATTCTTCTAGCCAAGTTCTCAATAATAGATCTTTAATTAGTGAATTTGCTTCTAAGAACCTAAAGTTGTGTATTGGCGACTTTCAACTTTTGTTTAGTTTCTTTGTAGAGCTTGAACTTTGCCTTATAGATGAGGTAAGAGCTGGCCACTTGTTTTTTTAACTCTAATTTGGGCCTCATTGTTGTTAGGGTTGCCAAGTATGCATATCGAAAGTTGGCAAGCTTCATGTGCTTTATCATCTTTTCAATCCTTTGGGTGAATCTCTCTTGATTGTATGCTTTTAAGATAAAGATAGGGTGCCACACATTGCCTCTTTGTTAGAGGTGCTAGAGAGCTTTGTTCACCTTCACCTTAGCTAACTTGATCTCTTTGTTGTTGACTTTCTTAAGCATCTTCACCTGATCCCTATAATAATTCTTAACTTAATCATATTTTAGGCCTCATTTTTCTACGTGTCGATTACGCCAAGGCTAAACTAAGTTTTCCTTTAAAGCGCCAGGTTTTGTCCTGAATGCAGACAAATGGAATCCAAGAAGAATGTCAAAGGGACAAAGTCAAGCCACCCAAATTGCTGCATTTCATATTGAAGCCAGTGATGAACCAGAGAAAGCCACATTGCCATAAACCCGTTCTTATAAACATGGTTCCAACAAGTGGCAGCCAGCAATTGCTTTCTCCCTGTGATTCCTCTCAGAAAAGTAGGAATTCTCAACCAAAAGCATGGATTGCACAGTCAAAATCGTTATCTATCGATTGTGGCTTCGTGCCTCGCACGTTGGGATTGCAAAAAATGCTGGAAAGCGGCGCTCCTGGACAAATTTAGGAAATAGCGGCTATAGTGCAAAACCCCGTATTTACATTGGTTTATTTCAATAAGGGTCTGCACTATCTCAATAATGTTTGCATTTTGGGTTTATTTCTAAATTGGTTTTAGTAGCGGGTATATTGTACTGTTTTAGTTGCTGTTATGAAATCTTTGAGATTTGATTATGCAGGGAATACCCAATACTACTCTGTTGCTCACTCCTATGCCAATGAGGTCGCTAAATCCCTGATAGATATCTGCAACTCTCGTTTCCCGGAGGTAACCAGACTGATTTATGTTGCTTAATCCAGTTTTCATGTGGATAACTTCTTATGATTTGGTCATTGCCGGAACCAAAAATAGTTTTTCATGTTTTACTTGAGGAATAACATTCTTGCTTTCATGACACTCTCCGGAAGAAGACGATTGTTGTAAAGCTACTGATTTTATCATTTAGGCATGAATGAAACGAGTTCCTTCTTGGTCTGTAACTAGGTTAAGATAATTGTAGATCTTTTGGCTTTGTATGGAGAGAAATGCAGGGCAACTGTCATCATAAACCATGCAAGAAAATTAAGGGCTACAATCCTAATTCTTGGTCAGAACATGCTTTCTATGCTTCACAGGTTTGTTTTTGGCTTCCTGCACCATTAATTAGCTAAGATATTGTAGATGCTATGTTAGATATGCTACATCACATTTGTGTTGTAGCATCCCTATTTGTGCATCTTGGTTGTTATGTCTTAAATGCTATGTCACATCTACGATGTGCATCTTGGTTGTTATGTCACATCTACGATGTCGTAAATGCAATGTCACATCTGTTTGAGAAAGTCAATTTTTATCCACCAACAATATTGTATCTACAATGTTGTATATTCAATATTATAGTGCATACTATGTTATCATAGATACAACATCACAGGATGTGTGCAACCTATAAATACAACACTTAGGTGCACGAATCTACGTAAGTTTCATTTCATCCTTAGGTAGATTCTTGCATTTTCACTTCATAGTTTTAGTGATAGAAAGTGAATGTCGACAATGTGGTGTTGAGTAGTTGTATAGAATTTTTATTTGAGTGAAGTGTACTTGGGTATAGTTCATGACTAGAAATAAAGATCGAAATTGTTTTTCATCATTGCAACATCCGCTTAGTTTTACTATTTTACTTAGCATAGTTTTTACTATTTTCTTAGTTTAATTATTTACATTTCCAAGTAGTTTACTTTACTTATTCATTAGTAAAGTGAAATGAGTATGACTGGTTTCAAGCATTTAAGTATAATCGTTTAGTAATCCCAGTAGTGTTATCGCTTGGTTTGCCCAATAACATAATGCTTGGTAACCCAGTAATGATTACGTGAGCCCAAAATGTGCATAGCCCAAGATGTGCATACTATGTGATGAGACACGACATGCATAGTACCGCGATATCGCGTCTTTCCCTGCGATATCGC
>MNCI01007394.1:978210-1014186 GCA_015680685.1 Gnetum montanum
CCCTTACCATCAAGCTCACCAATTGAACAGGAGGATACAAGCCTTACCTTGCCATATTTGTCCTGGTCATACTCGCTAATCTCAATAGGAAACCAAATAGCAGTTTCACCAAAACACTGGTCCATTCTAATCCTCTATCTATATATATTTTTCTATACAGATAACCGATTACGAGGCAACTTCATGGATGGTCTGAGAGCTTCACTGTAAACATTCAAAAACTTCGGATGTTAAAATACGGAACAAAATACACAAATTTGACGGCCATTAAATCTCCTGTCATTATAAGGAGCATTTACACAAATTTTGTTATCTGTATTTCTGTGGTATTAACAAGCAACGACTTTAATCTAAAAGCCAGAAGTTCTTTTTCCATTTTGAATTGATGATATAACCACCCATGCCTCTCTTCTGCTTTCTGATACCCAAAGCCATACAGTCAGCCTTGTCAATAATGGTCTGCAATATCTCAATAATGTTTGCATTTTGGGTTTATTTCTAAATTGGTTTTAGTAGCGGGTATATTGTACTGTTTTAGTTGTTATGAAATCTTTGAGATTTGATTAGGCAGGGAATACCCAATACTACTCTGTTGCTCACTCCTATGCCAATGAGGTCGCTAAATTCCTGATAGATATCTGCAACTCTCGTTTCCCAAAGGTAACCAGACTGATTTATGTTGCTTAATCCAGTTTTCATGTGGATAACTTCTTATGATTTGGTCATTGCCGGAACCAAAAATAGTTTTTCATGTTTTACTTGAGGAATAACATTCTTGCTTTCATGACACTCTCCGGAAGAAGTTGTAAAGCTACTGATTTTATCATTTAGGCATGAATGAAACGAGTTCCTTCTTGGTCTATAACTAGGTTAAGATAATTGTAGAGCTTTTGGCTTTGTATGGAGAGAAATGCACGGCAACTGTCATCATAAACCATCCAAGAAAATTAAGGGCTACAATCCTAATTCTTGGTCAGAACATGCCTTCTATGCTTCACAGGTTTGTTTTTGGCTTCCTGCACCAAATTTGAATTTAGAAATCATTGGGATAGTGTCAAGAATAAATTGGTTTTCTTTTTATTTATTTTTTTACCAAAATTTTGCCAATCAATGGCAAAAAAGATGAGATAGTGCAGACCATTATTAACAAGGCTGACTGTATGGCTTTGGGTATCAGAAAGCAGAAGAGAGGCATGGGTGGTTATATCATCAATTCCAAATGGCAAAAGAACTTCTGGCTTTTAGCTTAAAGTTGTTGCTTTTTAATACCACAGAAATACAAATAGCAAAATTTGTGTAAATGCTCCTTATAATGACAGAAGATTTAATGGTCATCAAATTTGTGTATTCTGTTCCATATTTTAACATCCAAAGTTTTTGAATGTTTACAGTGAAGCTCCCAGACCATCCATGAAGTTGCCTCGTAATCGGTTATCTGTATAGAAATATATATATATATATATAGAAGATTAGAATGGACCGGTGTTTTGGTGAAACTCCTGTTTGGTTTCCTATTGAGATTAGCGAGTATGACCAGGACAAATATGGCAAGGTAAGGCTTGTATCCTCCTGTTCAATTGGTGAGCTTGATGGTAAGGGGTACCTTAATCGTAAAGGTTCGATGGTGAGGGTAGCTTAATTGATTAGCTCCATAGTTTTCATTGGACAGGTTACAACTACAAGTTATATTGGAGATGTATTTACAAGTTTCTCAAATTATCTTCTTAACAATGGGCTAGATGAAAATTTGGTGAAAAAAATGATGAGAATGATCTCATAGCATTAATCGAAAGTAGTGGATGTGCAAGTCATCTATTTGAAGGTATTTTTTCAATTCTAAGAAGTATTATGATATTTTGTTTAAGTTCTATAAAGTATTTTATTAGTTGTATAGCTTGAAACTATGTATAATCAACTCCAACTTTACATGTCTAAATTATGGAACTTGACAATTTTGCGTGTATTTAAGCATTGCTATGCTTGGTATATTATTATTGTATTATTGTGTTAGTATTCTAGGGTTATATACAATAAATACAATCCACCTTGAACACTTTTATAACATACAAACACATTTTCACTATTGCAACCTTCTATCAATGAAGCATTGTTCAGTATGTGGTTTATGGTTTACAAGTTACAAGTTTAATTTTCATGGGTATGTTAATCTTACGCATGTTATGTTCTATTTTATTTCAATGAAAGTATCATGTTGGTTATACATGGAACTTTATGGAACTTCAATTTAAAGATTTAAAGCTATTTTCCTTTTTTCTTATTTATTCATTTATTTTGTTTCTTCACCAAGTCACATAAAAGCTTTAATGCATGAAGGCATTGCTTTAATAACTGTTTCCTCCCTAACAATCATATCACATAGAGTTTCTTGCTTTGATTTAGAGTTTAGAGTGTTATCGATGGTTCTTTTGCTTTAGAACTTGTTCTACTACTTTTTATTATTGTGTGAATCACAAGCATTCATGCACGATTTGAACAAATTTTGTGGATAGGACTAGTTGTGGCATCTAGATTATTAAGCACTGATTGTAAGATGTTGTCTTCCCACTTGGACTAGTGGTAGCTTTGTCACACATGTCTTAGTCCAAAGTGAGACACATGATATTTGATGTTATTTGGCCTTTAATACTCCTAGTTGTAAACATGATAGAAGTTGAGAATATAAATCTAAATCTAAGTAATGATGATAATGTAAATCTACTCTAGCCTAGAGCGATGAGTATTCAGTCTTGGCTTACTATGCACATCTTGGGCTCATGTAATCATTACTAGGTTACCAAGCATTATGCTACTGGGAAAACCAAGCAATAACACTACTAGGATTACCAAATGATTATACTTAAATGCTTGAAACCAGTTATACTCATTCACTTTCCTAATGAATAAGTAAAGTAAACTACTTAGAAATGTAAATAATTAAACTAAGAAAATAGTAAAAACTATGCCAAGTAAAATAGTAAAACTAAGTGGATGCTGCAATGATGAAAAACAATTTCGATCTTTATTTCTAGTCATGAACTATACCCAAGTACACTTCACTCGAATAAAAATTCTATACAACTACTCAACACCACACTGCTGGCATTCACTCTCCATCGCTAAAACTCAAAGAAAAAATTGCAAAAATCTACCTAAGGATGAAATGAAACTTACGTAGATCCGTGCACCTTAAGTGTTGTATATATAGGTTGCACACATCCTGCGATGTCGTATCTGTGATAACATAGCATGCACTATAATATTGAATATACAACATTGTAGATACAATATTGTTGGTGGATAAAAATTGACTTTCTCAAACAGTTGTGACATTGCATTTACGACATCGTAGATGTGACATAGTATTTAAGACATAACAACCAAGATGCACAAATAGGGATGCTACAACACAAATGTGATGTAGCATATCTAACATAGCATCTACAATGTCTTAGCTAATTAATGATTCATCATGCCCCCACGACTAGCTAAAAACTTGTCCTCAAGTTAATAGGATAGGTCTAAGCTTTATTTACAAAATTAGTAAGGTACGAGATTATTGACTAACTCTAACTACTGACTAACTCTAACTGTTGCAATGGTGTGTACGAAAAATGATACAATTACATGACAAAACAAAAAGAAAAAATTTGAAGTGGCTCAATGTAGCTTTTATTTTAGGCTATGGTGGCTCTTCCATACGCTTCTTGCACTTGTCGTCAAGCTTCTAGAAAGTTTCTCCTCTTCTATCCTTGTCTTATTTTTTCATATCCTCTCTATTGAGTATGTCACAAAGACTCCTTTGATTTTAACTATTGCATTGACATCTTTATTTTGCCAAAATTGGTACATTACTTCTAAGTTCCATTTACCATGGTTGGTTCGTGTTGGCCATAATGGAGACTCTTGGAGTTGCATCTTTATAGCTTCCAAGTTGTGAAGGCTCTTTTTCTAGTATCCTCTTCAGGACCATTTGCATTTAATCAAGAGTTTAAGATTACCAAAATGTTTTCATTGATGCTTAATTGTTCATAATCCTTCTTGTACTCTTGGTTAGATAAAGTTCTTATCATCTTATGATTGCAAAGTTAAAAAAATTTGCAAAAAAAGAACCCCTTAGATGTTATATTATTTAATTACTTATGACATTCTTATTATTTTCTTGGTTATTATGGCCTAAAATAATTAGTATGATCTATTATGACTATGATCTAAATCATTCTAGCCTTAGTTTGATTGATTAACGTTAAGATTCTTATTATTTCTTTGTACTTACCCTTTATAGTATCTTCCAGTGTTAAGCATTTTTGGCTTGAATTTTCAACTTTTCACTTATATCATGTAATGCATCACATCCCTTCTCCCCCCACAACTAAGTTGAATACTCCGGGATTTAAGAATTTTGGAAATCAAAGCTACGAGGATGAAGTTATGGCCTTTGGAAGCTAATGTGTAAGAGTTCTAAAAAAAATTGCAAAAACTTTCTTGTTGCAAAATGAGGAAGTGAAAATTTTCACTAACTCTCACACATATATATACTAGTTTCATATGCGCGACATCGTAGATCATACATCTTAGATACGAAATCGTAGGTGCCTACAACATCATAACTGTGATGTCATCATTAAAAAGTTCAAATTTATCATTGATTTCTCTTGAAGAAAATGAGTCAAATGGAATGTCTAAAAGATGTAAAGCTTGTCTAAAGGATTATGGGCCATGAGTGATGCATAGTTCTCAACAATTTAGCATTCAAGGTTCATGAAGAAGGAATCTCGAACAATGAAAGTTTCTAATATAGATAAGAAATGGATAATGAATTTCTAATGTACAAATAAATTATTGGATGATATGGGAAGGCACAAGATGATGTGGAATTGCTTGGTAAGCATGAAATACAAGAGTTATACAAGTGAATCCTTCCCAAAGAAAGCTCTAGCCCTTAGTGCCCTTGTATAACTACACCTAAAAGTGTCCTTAAGCACTCAAGGAGTTGAATGTAAGACATACTTGTCTAGCAAAACACACATGTTAGTATCACTAAATTAGGAAAATAACACTATATTATACAAAACCACATGTCATGATTAAATATATAGTGAGGTAAGATGGACTATAGAAAGGATTGTAGAACTTGGGACGTGAGGTGTCTTACCATAGGGGTAATGAATCCTTGTGTGTTATTAATGGTTAAAGTAATCATTAGCCCTTCTTTTCAAGATTCAAAACAAGTCCAAACCACTTTACAATGACATCACATTATTTCATCTCTTAGATTTACAGCCATAAAACTACCACTGTTGCAAGGAGTATTACCACTTAGTGTATTGTCTAAGTTAGGAGTTTATTTATTGCACTTTTTATGATATTTTAGATTCCTGAGAAGCCACATACCTTCAAGCATGGGTAACATGTCTTCCAGTGAAACCCTGAAAAATTTATTCTTGTGCATTTATTTTATTTTTAACTATGTCAACCTTACGAGAGGACTACCTTCAAGCATGGGTAACATGTCTTTGTAGTGACATGGTAAGGTAGCACTTATTGTACTCTTACTCCCATTTTTCATTATATCTACAAGAATATAATACAACCTAAGCAACAAGATAGAACTCACTGTAGTAATCCAAGAGAATCCACAAATTCCCTTAATGTCATACCCTTTTCATTCCCACTAGGTTCTTCACTTTTCAGTCTAGGCATAACAATCACAAGATTATTCTTAGTTTTATAATGGAAAGAATATCATTATGCCATTGTAAGAACCTCTTATTAATGGAACAAGTGAATGAATGTTGCAGTCTCATTGTACAAATAATCAATCCCTTATGACTTGATAACATAGAGAAATCTTCAATTGATTGAACTACATCTTGCCTTATTCTTAGTGTGTTTTATTAACAATTAAAAATATGTACAAAGAAAATGAAACTAGAATATGAAAATGATGAAAATAATAGTAAGAATGAAAAATCATCAAGAAAAATGATAAAGAATTAAGTAATTATTAAGAAATTGAAAAGTAAAAAAGAATGGAAAATGTATTAAGAAATGCGAAAAGGTATATGAAGAAATTAGAAATTAAAAAGAATTGTAAGAAAAAAATTGAAAAACACTTATTAATTCTTGAATCAAGATAAGGCATCTCCCCTACAATTGAACTCATGGGCAAGTGTTTAGAAAATGCACCCTAATTCCCTTGGATCATACACTTGAGGTTTTGTATTTATCATTCTTAGTGATTTAGTTTTTCTGTTATCATTCCATATGATTGTGATCGTAATTGAATTTTCATCATCTAAGTCCTTAATTCCTCTTTCTGTTGGTGTATGATTATGGTTGAGTATTTCCATTTGTAAGTTCTTAGTTGGGGTCATTTTCTTAGAATGAGAATTAATAAGTGGCTCAGATTGTTCCATGCATGTTTTAGACAATTGAAAGTTTTTAGTTGTTGACCATTGGGTGTCTTTTGATTTAGTGGCCCATGCTCTCTCTTGTGCACACACTTGTTTTTCACATTTTTTTGTGGATTGGTGTAATGCCTATGTTGACATTCTAGAAGGTCAACCCACAATTGCATTATTCTTCTTTTTAAATATTAATGCATGGAATTTCCTATCTTTCCATAGTGATAGGTTCATTTGTTATGTTTTGCACTAGAGTGGTAATGGATGTTAGCCCTTGCATAGCATTGGAAGACATTATTTTGATGAGGAAGGATGCTACACCTAGCTGGCATTATGCTAGTTTTGATAAGCCAGTAGGTCTACGAGTTTTATGATCATGTGTATAAACCGTCCTAAAGAAAGGACATTTTTGAGACTTTTTCTAAGATCTACTAACATTATCATTTACCTATATGTTCATAGCATAAGTGACATTCTTCTATTGATGTTGCAGTGCTGATCCTTCTTATGTTATTGGTGGTGACATATGGTGGAGGAAAGTATGAGAATATTGAGGATGTGACAAAGGAAAAGAGGTTCAAGATGGTGATCCCATAGCAGATGTTGCAGGTTGATGATATTTGAGAGAGTGGTAGTAGAGGAAATAGAACCATATGGAGAAACAAGTTGTTAAACATAGTAGTCATATGGGTCCAGTTGGCATAAGGGTATTGTTGGTTTATTAATAGCATCCCCCACAATTGTGGGTTTTGCCACTATGAGTGATAGTAGTTTTGAAGTTTATAAGAATTCCCACTAGAATAGTATTGTTGGTTGTCAAACTATCTATAATTACCTTTTGACTAAGGTAATTTCCTATGCATTTTCTTTTGTACAAACCTGGGATTTAGAACAAAAGCCCCAAACTCATGTAGATGTAGCATAACTAGGCAATAGCCCTTTGGATGGTCATATTGGCCAATGTCATATCCATCATCCTTTTCTGTGGTTGAGTATATAGCCTCTTCTCCTACAGCTATTTTTCCTTTTTGCCAATAAGTGTTTCTACCTATTTCCTTGTTCTTTTTCCTCTTCTTATTTTGATCACTTGATCCTTTTTGCATTACCCTCTCCTCTATGGTTTTCATGTAGGTCATAACTTTGTCATTTATCAGCTCCCACATCTTATCTATCCTTGCTTCAAGTTCAGCACTAGACTTTTGTATTGGTAAGGTTTGTTGTGAAATCACCTCATCAAGAGCTATGTCTTTTTCCTCATCATAGATATGGATCCTCTTCTTTTAAAGATTTGGATCCTAGTTATATTCCTCTACATTCTCTCATTTACATATCTCTCCTTCTTCTTTTGCCACCTACTCAACTAGCCTTTAGATCTGATGGGCTTTCAATTCAGATAATTGACCTTGGGCATAAATCAAAAGGGTCTCTCTCATTTGGTTACTAATGAATCATGTTTTACATGAGCCCTAATATCAAGTATTCAATATTGGGATGGCCACGATATTAGGTACATGATATCGAGTACATGATATCACAGCCTAAGATGTGATATCGGGTATGCAATATCATAGGGTATTCCTAGGCCTATAAATATAGCCCTTGGGCACATGATTCAGGAGGAGTTTTTTAGTCAAGTAGAAAAATTCTTGCAATTTGTCCATTTGAGAGTTAGAATATTTTCCAAGTGCCCACAATAGGAGGTCTAAGTGTAATTAAATCTTTATTCAAGCATTGATGTACCTGAACACACCATTGTGTTGGCAATAAAGGCGAGCTCTTTGATTCATCCTTGTAGCACTTAAGACTTTCTTTCTTTATGCATTTATACATTGTGATTTCATGTAGTTCACATTTAGCGTTATTCATTTAGCAATTAATTTTGATTAATTAAGAAATTAATTAAGATACATAAACATAACCCCTTCGAACATATGTGTGACACTTGGTAGCTCAAAAATGATTAGCGTTTGACAACCCAATAGTATTTACACAAAGTTCAGNTAGCCTAACACAAGTAATCATCCCCACTTCCCAGACACATCTGAACTTTGTGTAAATACTATTGGGTTGTCAAACGCTAATCATTTTTGAGCTACCAAGTGTCACACATATGTTCGAAGGGGTTATGTTTATGTATCTTAATTAATTTCTTAATTAATCAAAATTAATTGCTAAATGAATAACGCTAAATGTGAACTACATGAAATCACAATGTATAAATGCATAAAGAAAGAAAGTCTTAAGNTCTCATTGTTCAAACCGTAAGGTAAAATCTTACAAAAATATAATTATTATTATAACTAAATTAAATCTTAATGCACACTACATAGATTCACTAATATAAAATGTCTTCTTCTCACAGGAGTCTATGTCCTCCCAGGATAAACAAAGTGCCTCAACAATACCAGGTGGTATATGCTCATCCCGATGAGTATGTACCAGACTTCACCTTCATCTTACTTCAAGATGAAATGCTATGGTGGCGCAACATGGAAGGTAACATTGTGTTGCCACCAGATCGATTTGTTCCAGCTATGCTCTAGTTAATGCTTGCATGACATGGACTTTAACATCTTCATGGGAAGTATGAGATGCAAGATCCCAATTCAAGGGATCACCATCCCACTGAAGCACAAAGGTTAAGGGATCGTCAACTAGAGCAACAACATGAGATTTCAAACAGTAAGGGGTCAAACACTTTTCCACCTCTGCTTGGCCCATTGGATGGAGATGAATATTTCTCTAAGGACTTGTCCTTTGGTGAAACTCCTCTCTTTGACTTTGATCAAGGGACCCTCAACCAAAATGTGCAATCCACAATTCATAATCCTAGTTCTGGTTAGAATGGATCCAATGATAAAAATGGATTTGGAGGAGCAAGTCATCATAAGGGGGCAAGTGGAAGTCACAATCATGATCGTGGTCATGATAATTGAAGAGAAGGTAGTAGTACAATGTTAGAATTATTTAATGACAAATATCAAATGTACTCCCGAGTGTCCAACCTGAGGAAGTAGATCAAAAGGTGAAAACAAGGAAACCATGAGCCCTTGGATGCTGCTAGTGGTCAATACTACTCTCTATTGCATAAGTGTCCTTCCCATGGATATTCTCAACTTGATCAACTCTACCATATTATAGATGGGTTGCAATCCTAAAGAAGGAAAACCCTTAACATCTATGCTCAAGGAAGACTGATATAGTTAAGCACTTGTTGGATCTAAAAGTTAAGTGAGCAGGTAGTTAGGGAAGAGGGAGAATTAAGAAAGCAAGAAAGTGCAGAGGCATACAATAGAGATCCTTCCATTCCCAAAAGGGGGGTTTTATTTTGCAACAATGAGGATGAGTCAACAAGAGATGAGGTGGCTAATCAAAAAACCTTGGCACTCCAAAAATTTAGTTCGAAATTACAACTAAGTTTGAACAATTGTGGGACTCCATGGATAATGTGTTTCAAGCTATTTTAAAAATTGTTGAAGAGTCCAAGGAACAAAGTGGTAAGCATGAGCGTCAGAGACGTAAGAAAGTTGAACGTGCCATATCCAAGGGTAAGGGTAAGATGGCTACAATAGAAATGATTGTAGACAGTGAATCAGATGATGATGGTAAGTGTGACGTCTACCAGTATGAACATCTCAAAAGATGCTATCCAATTGTGTCACACTTGTAGGAATTTGGGATGTATGCCTTACATCCATGACTTGCACAAAGGTAAACACCTAAAAGATTACCTTATCCAAAAGGAAATTCTCAATAGTTCCACCAATTATAATAGTATTATCCAAGTGGAACTCCATCATAAACTTATGAATTGTACCAGTAATGATATTAACCATAATCGTGGGCATTGGCACCTCTAAGACAACAGTACCCCTACTAGCAACCAGATCCCTATGGTTATAATCTTCAGCAACCTTCATCTCCATGAGACTCTTCTAGTCATGTTGTTACTTACCAACCTCACTACTACCCTCTTGAAGTTTACCAACTTTCATATGCAAGGAGGGATGCCACCTACTATCCTCATGCTTCTCCCATTCTTGCACCTACTCCTCCACCTCCTACACAGCTACCACCTGCTCCATCCATGCAAGGTAAATTTCTTGCCCTACCACAGCAAAAAGAGGCTAAAAGGGTGGTTAATCTACAACTGGTTAGCCAACCAAGTGGGTTTGAACCACAATTAAAGAAAAGAGACTTCTTCCAACCTTATATTCTACCAAAGCCCTCAGACACACTAGTGGTTGGTGGCCCTACTCCTCCACCTTCCTCTACATCACCTTTATCCAAGTCCCCTTCAAACTAAAATCCCTCTTGAATCCATACCATGATGTTGATCCATGATGTATCTGATTGGATTCGAGCCAACAACCTACCTAGGAAGTTAGTCGATGTCGAGAATCCCTTAGTATATTTGCAGATTGCTAGGAATGAGCCTTGTAAAGCTCTTCTTGAATTTGGTTCTAGTGTTAATTTGATCTCACATAAGATGTAAACTACGTGGAACCTTCCTCCCTTGAAGAAGAGCAACATTAGGAAGGTGTTTGTAGACCAATCCATCACTATTTCATTAGGACTAGTAGAAGACATCGTGACCATCATTTGTGGGGTGGTCATATCCTGCCAACTTCCTAGTAATCAAGATGGAGAACTGCATGGGGGACTTCCCAATTATTATGGGAAGGGCATGGTTAAGTACTATTAATGCCAAAATTGGCATTAGAGATCTTTCCTTAGAGATATCTAAAGGAAATGAATTTGGGAAGATCAAGAAGAAGAGGGTTCCATGTATTACGTACAACAATTTAGGGTGTCATTGTATGTAGAAGCTATGGTCAATGAAGCGAACATCTATCTCTACATGCAAGCAATGTGCACTAGAATCTAAATTCCAAAGATTTTTGTACACAGCAGCCACAAAAAAGAAGGCACCCAGTGGTTGACAATTGATTCTAGTAGTAGTATGTTTTGCATGGAACCTACTAAGGGCCTAACGTGTGATTATGTTACAAGTATGGATGAACTTGAGCAAGTTCATCACCAACTCTCCAAGGGAATAAATGATGATATCAATTGGGAAGAGTTGGAGATTCCTAATAATTTTAAACAAGAATCCCTTGAATTAAAGACACTACCAACTATAATGGAGTATGTGTTCTTAAAAAATGAAAAGCTGATCATTATTAATGTCAAACTTACTACAAGAAAAAAGAAGATGTTGATGAATGTTCTAGGAAAATGGTCAACAACCTTTGCCTAGTCATATTTTGAGCTCACACGAATAGATCAAAGAATATGCCAACACTGGATATACACTGAACCTTCCATTAAGCCAAAACAACAATCGCAGTGGTGATTGAATCCCAAATTAAAGCAGATTATCAAAGAGGAGATCCAGCAACTCCTCAAGGAGGGATTCATCTACCTTATTGCAGATAGTGAGTGGGTTAGCCCACTCATGATCATGCCTAAGAAAGGAGGTAAATGGCAAGTATGCATCAACTTTCGATTGCTCAATATGGCAACTTTCAAAGATCATTTTCCATTGCTCTTTGTTGACCAAATGTTGGACACCATTTCTAGGCATAGCTACTATAGCTTTCTGGATGGTTATAATGGCTATAACCAAATCCAAATCACACTAAAGGACCAGATGAAGACAACTTTCACAAGTCCTTAGAGGACTTTCATTTACCATCAAATGCCATTCAATCTACGTAATGTCCTAGCTACATTTTAACGATTAGTCCTTAGCATTTTGCAACAACAAATTGGTAGTGGGGTAGAAGTCTTCATGGATGACTTTTCTACCTATGGAGCTATGTTCGAGCAAGCCCTAGACTATCTTAAGCAGGTGTTAAGGAGATGTGTTAAAAAAAACCTCCAACTCAATTGGCAAAAGAGCCATCTTATGGTCTAGGAAGGCATAATCTTAGGGCCCCATATTTCAAAAGCAGGAATGAAGGTGGACCCTGAAAAGATAAGGGTCATCCAAGGAATAACCCATCAACAAAAAATAGTTAAAGAAGTGCAGTCATTTATTGGTCATACTAGTTACTATCAACACTTCATCAACAACTTTTCCAAAATTGCCAAGCTGTTGGTTGAATTAACAAAGAAAGATGCACCATTTGTCTAGACCCCTGCATGTGAAATAGCATTTCAACAACTAAAGTAGATGTTTGTTTAGATCCTAATTCTACAAGCACCTGATTAGTCCAGGCCATTTCATGTGATGACTAATGCATCAAATTATGCCTTGGGGGTAGTGCTTACATAGATGGCTAATCAAAGACATCCATATTATGTTCATTTCACAAGCTATAGTATCACAGGTGCACAGCTAAACTACACCACTATGGAAAAAGAGTTGATGGCAATGGTGTTTGCCTTAGAAAAGTTCAGGTACTATGTTCTTGGTCATAAAGTGTTCATGCATATAAATCATAGTGCTATTTGATTTTTAATAAATAAACTAATAGTGAGCCCTCGTGTCATACAATAGCTTATGATTTTGCAAGAGTTTGATCTCAAAATGGTGTGGAAAATGTGGTTACCAACCACTTATCATGGCTAAGATGGGATGACAAGAAGAAAGAGAGCCCCTTATTTAATCAATTTCTTGATGATTACATCTTTGCAGGAGTTATTAATGCATAAATGCCCAATGAACTAAGATGGTATGACATCATTATTACTTATTTTCTCAAGCAAGAACTATCACAAGGGCTAGACACCTAAAATAAACAATAGTTTCTTCACCAAGTTAAGCATTCCATGGAAATCAATGGGAACTTTTACAAAGTATGTCTCGATGGCCTCGTATGCTAGTGTGTCCCTAGATCAGATCAACTACGCATTCTCTAGGATGCTCACAAAGGCCCTTGTGGGGACCATTATGCTAGGAGATGCATAGTCATAAAAATCCTTATGGCAAGATATTACTGGCCAACAATCTTCAGAGATGCACACTAGTTTGTCTGCGCTTGTGATCATTATGGTGGAATGACAACTCAAATGGAGGGGCCACAGCAATGGATCCAACCTGTTAAGCCATTCAATATTTGGGGCATTGACTTTATGGATCCCATCACACCTATGACAAATGGAAAGGCATATATA
Source organism: Gnetum montanum (assembly GCA_015680685.1). Classification (NCBI taxonomy): domain Eukaryota; kingdom Viridiplantae; phylum Streptophyta; class Gnetopsida; order Gnetales; family Gnetaceae; genus Gnetum; species Gnetum montanum. The sequence continues at coordinate 991,737 of MNCI01007394.1, forward strand.
ATAGTCACAGTCGACTATTGCACTAAGTGGGCAAAAGCAACAACTGTCACTAACTATACATCCACTACTATTACTTGGTTTGTACAACAGAACATCATAAACAAGTTTGGTGTGCCTCATGTATTAATTTCTAACAATGAAACTCATTTCATAGGTGCCACTTTCCAAAAACTTATAAAGCACTTGGGGGTTGAGCACAAACTCACAACACCTTATCATCCTCAAGCCAATGGTCGAGCTAAAGTCACTAATCGGGAGATTACGAAAATTCTAACACACACTATTAGCAGGTACCAAAGGGACTAGAGCAACAAACTAAATGATCCCCTTTGGGCCTATCACTCCACATGGAAGCTTTCTATAGGTTATTCTCCTTACAAGATCGTGTATGAAAAACTACCAACACTACCCATTCAATAAGCTCTGTACACTCTCTACAACCTATAACCTTAACATGGATCTAAATCTAGCACAAAATGAAAGATTAATGAACCTCATATTGTTAAATGAAAATCGATTAATGGCCTTGTCATCTAATAAAGTGCATAAGGCATTCAATAGGAAACACCATGACCTCAAAATAAGAAAAGTCAAGTTTCAACTAGGAGATAAGGTTCTTAACTAGAATCCTGCACACGTACCTCAATGAACCAAGTTTCAAACATTGTGGGAAGGACCTTACATTATTGAAGAGACTTTTCCATCTAGGGTCATGATCATATATAAACCTAACAGCCTAGATAAGAAGCAATTAGTCAACATTCAACAACTAAAACCTTTTCATGATCCCAAGCCAACCAACTCAATAGACACCTCACAAGATGCACAACCATGCTCAATATTTTAGATCTCCTCCTTTCAACTTAGTCATGGGGGAGATGGCCATCCATACTGACACTGTAAGTAGCTCCTTAGTCTTTCAAATTTTTTTTTACACATTTTTGTTTTTATAACTTTTTGTTTTTCATATTCTTTGTTTTACATCTTTTTGTTTTTTAGGTTATTGATCTTTTCTAAATTTTTGTTTTATACCATCATTAATATATTTAATATTTCTTTAATATCTTTTACTTTCTTTTATATTTTCTCATGTTTGGTATAATTTTCTACTCTTTCTGCTAATAAGGTGTCAGGTACAATGGTAATATGCCACTCAATGATGATTTGTATCATTTGTGATTTGATTGTTGATGTCTAGTTTCTAACTTTGAATGTCATTACAAAAAACTAGGACATAGTTTCTTTTCATGTAACAAGTAGTGAGTTCACATCATCCATCCATCCACACACTATGGTTTTCCTTATTTTCGAAATGTGTAGTTCCTTTTTCATTAATATAACTTTAATAAATTTGTGACTTGTATAGTTTCTAGAATTGGGAAGGATTCAAAGTTTTGGACAAGGTGTGGCTTCAAAAGCATGTGGTATTCTTTGTGCTTTCCCATTTTCCTATGTACAAGGATGTTCTCGTGAACTTCTCACCATTCCATGTCATTCCATAACATGAAGTCAAATAATTTCTTGCATGGTATGGTCCTCACCAAAAAAGAAAAAAAAAGAAAAAGAAAAAGATGAGGATTCAAAGCACATCCCTTGCACAAAATAAATGTAAAAATGCATGGGTCTTTACATGGTGTGGTTTTCATTCAAAAGAAATATGGAAATTCAAAGCACATCCCTTTGACCAAATAAAAGGTCTATAAGCACTGGTTATGGAACTTGTCTTATCTCCTCTAACTAAGGCCCTTTTTCACTTCCTACTTCTCCAATTTGGAATGGTGGTTGTCTTGTGGGAGCATTCTTATGTCTCAGGGGATGGACTAATCTTAGAATGTTGATGCAAAGTCACTGAAAGTGGTTGGTTTTGGTCTAAACTAAGGATGGATCCTACCAAGTCATTTAATCACAAACTCCAAAAGGGACTTTATGTGACCATAATTAAGAACTCCATTCCATTCTCTCTCTTATCCATTTATGCTTTTCATGTCTCACCTCACTGTTGGTTTCATGTTTTGATTCAATGTTCTAGTTTGATGTGTCGGGATTCTCAATTAGTTGCTTCTAGGCTTTTGTACTTGACCTTCTATAATCATTAATCATCCACAAAGCCCATAGACTCCTTGGTTTAAAGTCATGTAAGGACATGAAAGGCTTGTGCCTGCTTTGGGGAGTACCTACTTACATATCTTTTGGTTTGGTTAAGTTAAGTTCTTTAACCTTAGACATTTTTACAATTGAATTTTTTTTATTTACCCCATCAATGCCATCCAATTGTGTGCATCTTCACAACTATTTTTAGTGAATTCTTTCTTTTTATTGTTGTGAATTTATATACCCTCTTTTAGTATTCCTTGTGTTAAGCTTTTTTTGAATTTTATGGACCACTTCTCTTACCTAACCTATTTGTTAGTCTTACCACTAACATTATTAAGCAATTAGTCTACCACAATCACAACTTAGCTAGGTATAACCACTAATGAGACAAGGTGTTCAACCACTATGTGTTACACTTTATATACTAATTCTTGATTTTTTTATGATTGCAGTGGAAAGCATGGATTCCAAGCATGACTATCTTCACTAAGGATGATGCAGAAATATCACTCATGGGAGATTGTTCATGATCACTGGATCTCTCCTACCTCTCCCTCATTCTTCTATTTCCAAGAGGGGTTGGATGTCCATTAGATCCAAGGATGTTCTTTCCTGTTGTCATGAACATTCAATTTTGTACACAATTGTAATGATGTATGCTCGGGCAGATCTATATTTTTCTGTTTCCTCTGTGTCACTCTACATGTTAGTCAAATATTCCATACCTCCTAATATATTTTGTAAGGGACTTTTTCCTCTTCTTATGTACTTGAGGACAAGTTTCCATTCAATCATGGTAGTATGATGAATCGTGTTCTACATGAGCCATGATATTAGGTATCTAACATCGGGGTGGCCACAATATCAAGTACACAATATCGGGTACATGATATCATAGCCCAAGATGCAATATCAGGTATGCGATATCGTAGGGTATTCCTGGGCCTATAAATATAGCCCTTGGGCACATGATTCAAGAGGAGTTTTTTAGTCAAGTAGAAAAATTCTTGCAGTTTGTTCATTTGAGAGTTAGAATATTTTCCAAGTGCCCATAGCAGGAGGTCTAAGTTTAATTGGATCTTTATTCAAGCATTGATGTACCTGAACATATCATTGTGTTGGCAATAAAGGCGAGCTCTTTGATTCATCCTTGTAGCACTTGAGACTTTCATTCTTTATGCATTTATACATTGTAATTTCATGCAGTTCACATTTAACATTATTCATTCAGCAATTAATTTTGATTAATTAAGTAATTAATTAAGATACACAAGAACAACCCCTTCGAACATATGTGTGACACTTGGTAGCTCAAAAATGGTTAGCATTTGACAACCCAGCAGTGTTTACACGAAGTTCAAGATGTGTCCAGGAAGTGGGGATGGTTACTTATGTTAGGCTAGATTAGACAATATTTCACTTAGCATTTAATTACTCTTACTTTCATTATTTTTTTAGGCATTCAAATTGATAAAACATAAAATGATAAAAATCTTATGCCTCAATCACACTTAACCATACACTTGCATTTCATAAGTGAGACTAGGAAGCCAATGAACAGACAACACAAACTCATCGTTTAGCTCTAATGTACTTGGTAATTAAAGTCTACAAAATTTGACCAAATCACAAATGAACGCTTGTGATTCATCTGGTTGGGCATAGGGGTACCTCACTACTCATCAATTACGAAGCCCATCTATGATGTAGAAAAGCTATTCTTTTTGGGAGAAATCATGGCCTGGACCTCTATGTACTAGTGAATAGTATCTATCCAAGGCCACATCCAAGGATTCGTGTTTTTCTTGCCCCGATTCTTGGTTTTTTTTAGGTTGCACACTTTTGCATAGGTTTGGTATTTCTCATTGAAGAGTTCCAACATTATGGACCATCAATGAATTAAATCTAGTTCCAATGATCTATACCAACTTTCAACTTCATCAACTAGTGTCCTAGGAAAAAGCTTAAACTTTTGCCACTTACTCTCGATGTTCTACAAGCTGCTGGCATCATGGAAGGCTTGTAAGTTGATGAGCAATGAGTATCCCTACACTCAACCATACAAATCACTAAGCATTCACATGCGATATAGTCGAATTCCATGGACTCTATATGTTCTGGTACACTAGCCTCTAGGAAGTAAACTTGCCCTAACAATCATTCTTTGTCTTTTGAATTACACTTACGATATGCAAAGGTATAGTTAAGTGTAATCGAGGTGTATAATTCTTATTATTTTTATGTTTTATGTCTTGGATGTTTAAAATAAAGGATGAAAGGAACGAAGTAATTTAATTGTTAACTTAATCTAACTAACTACACCTAACTAATTCTAACATAAGCATCCATTCCCACTTGCTATACACATCCTAACCACATTTAGTGCTACTGGGTTACCAAACGTTAAGCGTTACTAGGATTACCAAGCACCAAGCATATGCTCGAAGTGGTTGTACTTATGTAATTAATTAATCACTACTTAATCTAGCTTAGTCTAGCCTAATTAATTATTTAATTACTTAAAGCATTAAAGAAAATCACATAAAACATTAAATGTATAAATAAATAATTAATCTATTTCCAAGTGCTACAACGTTTATCAAAAAGCTCATCTTTATTACTGCACACACTACTATGCTCAAGTACAACAATGTTCGAATAAAGATCCATATACTTTTAATTTCTACCGCAGGCACCTAGAAAAATATTCTAATTCCAAATGATAAAACTACAAGAGCTCTACTTCAACTATGACAAGACATGCCATAAACATGATAGGTGTGCACATATTAATAGGCATAAACAAACACTACATTGACAGGGCCACATTAATACATCAAATCATCCATCAATGGGTTCTAGTTGACGAGGCCTAATCAACAAGGCCTAGGTAACATAGCTAATCTGCAATTCATCATACCACCATGACTGAATAAAAACTCAACCTAGAGTTCTTTACAAATTTGGGAAGGTATAGAATTATTAAATGACAACAAACATATGACAAACACAAACAAATACTAAGTGCCTGAGTGTATGAATATACAATCATTACAAAAGTTTGTAGTGTTCAGGACTACAAAATTGAACACTAGGACAAAATTTGACAAACACATTCTCCTCTAATAGTGTCAAGATGATGGAGAAGATTAAATGGTCCTAGGCAGTGGAGGCTCCTATGGTTCTGAGGGATCTTCTCCTACTTTAGATGCACATGGTGGTTGAGGTTGTTGTGGCTATCCTACTACTGTTCTAACTTCTAATGGAAGATGAAAAGCATCCAACAATGCTTTCATCTTTTCCTCCTTACTCTTGGGATCTTGCATGTTCCATGTAGCTTTGCCAATGTGGGCCAAAATGAGCACATCCTAAGAATAACGCATTGTTGGGAACAACTCCTTGACATTAATGAACTAGGTAACAAATTATTTTCATTTGATGTTGAATGCCTTAATTGTATATTGTAGCTCTTGGTAATTATTGATTCTTTTGGTCAGGTTCTTAGTGGTTGATCTTTGATTGATAAATCTTGCCCTAAGAACTTCAAATTCAATGTTTTCAATCTCAATATTTTGCTTGGTCTCCTTGTGGTGCTTGAACTCTACCTCTTACAGTAAGTACAAGCTAGCCACTTATTTTTCTAACTCTAACTATGGCCATCTAGCAATCAACATTGCTAGGTTTACATATCTGAGATTGGAAAACTTCATGTATTTAGTCATCTCTTTTATTTGAAACTCCTTCATGCGGATCTCCACTTTGTTGTAGGCATCTATCCCATTAATGATAGGTTGCCATACTTATTTTCCTTGCTAGAGTTGTTGGACGGTCTTGTTGACTTTTGTCTTAGCCATCTAGATGTGTTTTTTGTTAACTTCTTGCTATAGGACAACCTAATCTCTATAGTGGTTCTTGACTCTCTTAAATTTGAAAGCCTCATTCTTCCAGGTGGCAAACTCAATCGTAGATTTTTGGTGTAAGGCACAGACTTCCTCCATGGAGAGATTTGTATTCTTTGTTGTCAATTTCTTAAGCTTAGTGTTCATCCTGGCTAGCTACTCCTACTATTGATGGATGAATTTTTGCATTTGTTGTTTCTACACATCAACATTCCACAAGCAATGATTTTTTTGTGGTCAACATCTCATTCTTTTGACATGTTTGGACCAGGTCTTTCTTAACTGAATATGTTTTGGCCTTGACCACAAACTAGTCAAAGGCAGCCATCACCATCCTTGCCTCAACCTATTTGAGTCTATCTTGAAGCTATTGAAAAGATACATCTCTTGTTAGTGTAGGGTTGAGGAGCACGGGATCAGCAAGACAAGCTCTTAATTTGGTAACCTTTGTAGCCAAGCATTGGTTTTGTACTTAAGTTGTTTTAAGTTGTCCTTCTAAAATGATGCACTTACCATTTACTTTAAGTAGGTAGGTTTGACTGGGTTGTAGTGATATTATCTAGAAAATCAAAGATATCTAGAATCGGTTGCCCAATTCCCACTAGTTAGTTGAACAACTCTTCGTGATGGGTTGTACTTAGTCTTTCGATAATAATTCCTGTAGACATCTACACATCTTTAAATGCAAAAATGTTTAGTATAGACGATGCAAGTATGTTCAATGCTTCAATGATTTTTTCAACCACCACTTCTATTGCTATCTCTTTTTCTTAATGCTACATCACTAATACATTTTTTCCTTTGCCCTCCTTCAAGTGCATCAAAAGGTAACAACATTTCTAGAGATTTCTAGGAATTGTTGTTGTTGCGAGAGACACATCATCACCTCTCGGGCACTAGGATTTGACCTTGGAGGTAGCTACATTCTTTGGCTGGAGAGTATATTGGCCCACCTCCCTCCATCTGGCTTATTATTCGAGCCAGTTCATTGAGGTGACTCAGTGCAGGATGGTACATAGATGGGTCCCCACCATTTGTTCTTACTTGCTACTCCCACTCACACGAGAGTTACTATCAAATCTCATGCAAGCACTCAATGGTTATGTAGGCCTCTAGTGTCTTTCCTTGAGTGGGTGGTGGAGGTGGAGGTGGAGGTGGAGGTAGTGATGATTGCTCCTCTTCTTTTGACATGGTAATGGTCTGATCTTTTATTATTTCAGGCCAAGAGGTGATGGTACTATGCCAGATCATGTCATTGACGTAGTGAACTATCCTTTCCCTTCTATAGAGTTTTCTAATAAGGCATGAGAATAGCAAAGTTTTCCTTCCACATTTATTCTTCTTGAAGCACTTCTCCATCTCTAAATAGATCAACTATGGAAGGTTAACATGGAATTTTCTACTTAGAGTGGCACAGGCACAGGTAAAGAAGGTTGTTACCATGTTGGGCCTTACTATTGGATTAATGTGATAGGCTGCTATCTTGAAGTATATACACTTCACTAGTGTGAGTACACCAAACTCCTTATGGTCAAACCCATAACACCATTAGGTCCACTTCCTTTTTGCCTTAGGGTCTGCTTGCAATTTGATTTCTACCAAATGATTGCCAAAATCAGGTAGGCTAAGAGCCTAGGTAATAGCTTATATCAAGTAAGACACTTGAATGTCCTTGATTCTTATAGTGGCTCCTACCTTTCTACTATTCCAGAAGAAATATGTCTCTTCCATGTACCACTCCCCACTAGTAGTGATGATCAACCACATGGGAGAGCTTTGTAATTACATCTTAACTTCTGGTGAAGCATGTTCCAAGAATCCAAAGTTCAATTCTTAGAGAACTGAGCATTGAACATTGTGAGTCTTGATCATGGCTAGGCAAGCTTGTGTCAATGTGATCTCAAGTCTTGGTATGGGCCCTAGTGCCTTTCCTCTTTGGGATTATTCAGTCATAACCTCTTCTTTAGGAATCTATCAAACAGATTCCACTTTGGGCTCCCCTAAAAGAGGTCATGTTGCATGGGCTTCTTCTCCCTACTCCTGGGCTTGTTCTTCCTGGACCCTTCTAGTTTTGGGTCATTTGTCCTTTGATTATGATGGTCCTCCTTCCTGTGGGTGTTTTGGTCTTGGTTCCATCTGTAATCACAACATGACCAAGGATTAGCACTTAATGTGTAACTTTGAAACATTAGGAATACCTTATCTCTTGGGGTAGTTACACTTGGCTAAGTTGTGATCATGGCCTAGTTGATTATTTTAATATTATTTTATTACTATTTTAATATTAATAATTAATTTTAGATTTACTTGAGTTTGTTGGAAGGGTTAATCTCTCAAGAATTGATCATTTAATATTATTTTATTCATTAACCCTTTGGAGGAGTTAGAAAAATATTGAAAATTTTTCATTGAAAACCTTAAGGCTTATGACTGCCATAACTAAGAGCTTACCTCCAATAGCTATAAGATCAAAGAGCAGAGTGATTTGGACAAACGATGTGAAAGTTATGGGCTCTTGAAGGTTTTGGACTCAAAAAAATTACAAGAACTCTCCTCTTGTTTTGAAGTAAATGACAAAAAATTTCAAAGTGTTGGATGGTATTTATAGAATTTTTGGGCTATGTCAATAGGGCCTAGTTGACGCAAATGTTGACCACCATTAACTTTGTCGAAAGTAATGAAAATCAAGGAGCTTTTGAGTGAAATTTGGGTCAAATGGAAGCTTGAAAAGCTAAGAACATGATGAAAATATTAGAAGATGATTTCGATATTAAAAAAATTAAGAAATGAGTAGAGAACAAGATTTGGTGAAGAAAAATGCTTTAAGGAGCACATAGTTGGATGCACAATGGGGTGCATGAAAGATTTTGATTATAGCCATGTCTAAGGGTAAGAAAGTTCCCTAACCAAACCATGAGATATGCAAGTGGGTCCTCCCCATAGCGGCACATGCCCTTTTTGCCCTTGCATAACCTCAACTAAGGAGTTCGTCGGCACCATAGTTGATTAATGAATACGAAAAGTTAAGGACGAAACCCGAAGAATCTATTTAGGAATGTCAACACATCAAACTAAGACATGAAACAAAAACATGAAAATCGGTAGTGAGGTAAGTGATGAAGCACATAGATGGATGAGAGATAGGATGAAATTGATATCCCAATCATGATCACATGAAGTCCCTTGTGAGAGTCATGGTTAAATCACCCGATAAAGTCCAACCTTAGTCTAGACCAAAACCAACCACTTTCAATGACTTTGCATTATTACTCTAGGACAGATCTATCCCCTTGAGACACAAGAATGCTTCCATGGACAACCATCATTTCTTATTTGAGAGGAAAAGAGAAGCAAGAAGTGAGAAAGGGCCTTAGTTAGAGGGGACCTTCAAGCATAGGTAACATGTCTTTCTAGTCCCATACCCAGTGCTTGTAACCCATTTATTTTGTCTAAGGGATGTGCTTTAAATTCCCACCATTTTCTTATTTTTTTATAGAGTTTTTGGATGGAAACCACACCATGCAAAGACTTATTCAACTTCCTGTTATTGGTCGACAAAGAACGGAAAGAAATCCACAAAAAAAAAACACTTACACTCAAGATAATAGAAAGGTACAAAGAGTATTGAATCCCCTAGAAGCGACATCCTTTTTAAACCTTTGAATCTTTTCTATGCTTGGAAACTACCAAGGTCACAAGTTCATTAGGATTTTATTAATGAAAAGAGACCTCATGTTTCCAAAACTAGGAAAACCATAGAGTTTGTGGATGGGTGAATGATGTGGACTCACTACTTGTCTCATGAAAATAGAAACCATTCTTAGTTATCAGTCATCAAAATTCAAAAATAGAAACTAAACAGTAGCAGTCAATGACATTAAATACAAACCACCATTAGTAATAGCTACTGCACCACTATGTCCTATTGGCAATAAAGCACTTTATTAGAAGATGAGAAAAATTCACACCAAAATAAGGAAAAATATAAAAGAAATTGTAAAATATTCAAGAAAAATAAAACATACTAATGATGTTGTAAAACAAAAGGGAAAATAACAAAGTGTAAAAAAAAAGGTATAAAAACAAAGAAAGTGTAAAACAAAAAATTAGGAAAATTTGAGAAGCCACTTTAAGTGATTAACATGGATGGCCATCTCCCCCACGATTAAGTTGTAAGGAGGACATCCAAAAAATTAAGCATGGTTGTCCATCCATTGAGGTGTTGCTTCCATTGGCTTACATGGGTTCATGGAAAGGTTTGACTTGTTGTGTGTTGACTAACTACTTTTTGTCCAAGCTCTCAGGTTTGTAGATCAACATGGCAGTCGAAGGAAAGGTTTCATAAATGATATACGACCCTTCATACAACATTTAGAACTTAGTTCATTGAGTTACATGTGTGGGGTTCCAGTAGAGGACCTTGTCTTCCAGTTGAAATTTCACTTTCCCTATTCTAAAGTCATGGTGCTTTTTGTTGAATGCCTTATGCACTTCATTCCAAGATAGGGCCACTAATAGGTTTTCATCTAGCATGTTAAGGTTGATCAATCATTCTCTTTATGTTAGACATAGGTCAAGATCTAGGCCACATTCTTTTAAAAGTCTATGGAGTTCAAATTAAATAGGAAGTGTTGCTAGTTTTTCATTCACCACCTCATAAGGATAGTAACCTATAGGGAGTTTCCATGTTGAGTGATAGGCCTAGAGAACATCGTTGAGTTTTGTGCTCTAGTCTTTTCTACATTTGCTAATAGTTCTCATTAGGATCTTTGTGATCTCCTTATTGGTAACTTCTACTTGACTATTGGCTTGGGGGTGGTAGGGTGTTGTTAATTTATGTTCAACCCCCAAGTGTTTCATAAGCTTACAAAAAGTAGCATATATAAAATGGGTTCTGTTGTTAGAAATTAATGCACATGGCACCCCAAACTTGTTCACAAAATTTTGTTGTACAAATTGCACAACAATGGATGATGTACAATCAATGATGTCTATTGCTTCTGCCCATTTTGTGCAATGATCAATGATAAGGATTATATATGTCTTTTCATTTAAAATGGATGTGATAAGACCCATGAAGTTAATGGCCCAGATGTCAAAGGTTCCAGTGGTTGGATCCACTATTGAGGTTCCTCCATTTGTGTAGTCATCCCATCATCTTGTTGATAGCATTCACAAGAGCAAAAAAATTGGTGGCTGTTCCTAAAGATGGTTGGCCAATAATACCCTACCATTAGGATCTTAATGGTAGTGTGTCTCCCAACATAGTGGCCCCCACAAGAACCTTCATGAGCATCCTAGAGAACATGCAGTTGATTAACATCAGGTACACACTAACAAACAAGACCATTGGCACACACCTTCTAAAGGTGTCCATTGATTACCATGAAGCATTTAGCCTAATGAAGAAACTATTGTTGCTTCCTATAGTCTAGATCTTATGACATCTCTTAAGTGAGAAGATAAGTGAGGATGCTATCATACCATTTTGGTTCATTAGGCACTTGTTTATTTATTGCTTCTATAAAGAGGAGTTAAATTGGTCAGAGAGCAAGCTATCCTCCTCTTTGTTATCCCATAATGACCAAGAAAAATGATCAATGACCACAGTGGCAATTACCTTTTGATATACCATTGTAAGATCGAACTCCTACAAAATCACCAACCACCATATGACATGGGGGTTCACCATTGGCTTGTTCATGAGGAAACAAATGGCATTGTGATTAGTGTGCACAAACACTTTATATCTAAGCACATAGTACTTGAACTTCTCTAAAGCATAGAACACCACCATTAGTTCTTTCTTAATTGTGGTGTAATTCAGTTATGCACCCATAATGCTTCAGCTTGTGCAATGGATGTAATATGGATGTTTCTTGTCATCCAACTACATAAGCATGACTCCCAAGGCATAATTTGATGCATCTATCAATATATGAAATGGTCTAGATGAGTCAAGTGCTCATAGAATTAAAGTCTCTATGAGATTCTGATTGAGGTTCTAGAATGGATTTTCACATTCCTTAGTCTAGATGAATGAAGCATCTTTCTTTGTTAGCTCAACCAATGGTTTTACAATCTTAGAGAAATTTTCTATGAATCATTGATAGTAGCTAATGTATCTAAGGAATGATCGAACATCTTTAACAGTTTTCAATTAGTGAGTTATTCCTTGGATGACCCTTATCTTTTCAAGGTCCACCTCAATCCCTACCTGAGAAATTTTGTGCACTAGTATAATGCTCTCTTGGATCATCGAATAGCTTTTCTACCAATTGTGCCAAAGATTTGTCTCCCAACACCTTTTAAGATCTTCCTCAAGGTGGTTCAAGGCTTAGTCACATGTAGCACTATAGGTGGAGAATTCATCCATGAAGACTTCCATCCCATAACCAATTTGTTACTGAAAAATGCTTAGGAAAAATTGTTGAAATGTTGCAAGAGCATTGCATAGATAAAAAGGCATCTTTTGATATGTAAAAGTCCCCTAGTGGCTCGTGAATGTTGTTTTGGCTTAATCCTCTAGCACAATCTAGATTTGGTTATAGCCACTATAATCATCCAGAAAACTATAATATCAATGCTTAGATATAGTGTCCAACACTTGATCCACAAATGGTAATACAAAGTGATCTTTGAATATTGCCATATTCAACAACCAGAAGTTAATGTAGACCTACCACTTGCCACCTTTCTTTGGCACAATCACAAGTAGACTAACCCACTTACTATCCACAATGGGATAGATAAACTCCTCCTTAATGAGTTGTTCAATTTCCTCTTTGATGATCTGCTTCAATTTGGGAATCAATTACCATTGTAGCTACCTTTCTGGTTTTATGGCCGAATCAATGTAGATACAATGCTGGCATATCCTAGGATCAATTCCTAAGAGCTCAAGATATGACCAATCAAAGGAATCTATTTTTATTCAAGAGCAAGAATGGCATTAATGATTACCAACTTTCCATTTGTCAAAAATGCATACTCCATGCTAGTACATAGAGTTTTCAATTCTAAGGGCTCTTGTTTAAAATTTTTAGGGATTTCCAACTCTTGCCAACTGGTATCATCATTTGCATCATCAAAGAATTGGTGATGAACTTGCTCTAGTTTATTCATGCCTTCAACATAGGCACATGTTAGGCTCTTAGTAAGTTCCATGCAAAGTGTGCTAAGATTAGTTGTCAACCACTAGGTGCCCTCCTATTTTGTGGCTACTAGGTATAGGAGCTTTTGAACTTTAGATTCATCTGCACATTGTCTACATGGTTATATGGATGTGCTTTTTACATACCATAGTTTCTACACCTAGTTGCACTTAATATTGCTATACATGATGCATGGAACTCTCTTCTTTTCGATCTTTTCAAATTCATTCTCCTTGAAAATTTCCAAGGAAAGATCTCTGATGTCCATTCATGCATCAATAGTGCTCAATCATGCCCTTCTCATAATAAATGGAAAGTCTCCATTGTAGTTGTCAACCTTGATCTCTAGAAAATCAGTAGGATAGAACAAACCACAAATAGTGGTCATAATATCCTCCACAAGTTCCAAAGGAATAGTGATTGATTGGTCTATCAATTCTAGATAGATATTATTCTTCTTGAGAGGTAACAAGTTTCATGCTTTGTACATGTCATGGGAAATTAGATTGATACCAAAACTTGAATCAAGAAAAGCCTTGCATGGCTCATGTATAATGATCTACAAGTAGATGAGAGGACTTCCAGGGTCAGATCTTTTTATGGGAATGTTTCTAGCCTTGATCCAATTAGATACAATGTGGGTTAACATAATAGTATAGATCTTAGGAGGTGTTTGGTTTAAAGGGCTCTTTAAAGGATTTAATGCAGATGATGATGGAGAGACAAGGTAACCAACCACATTAGTCTTTAAGGAATTTGGAGGACTATTGGATTAGAAGAATAGTCATTTTTAGGATTTGGTTTCAAACCATTTGATTGGAAGTTGGCTATAAGTTGATAGCCCTAATAGCGTTACATTGCTATGGTTGTGGTGGAATTTTTCCCTACATAAATGGAGCACAAGGTAATTAGATGGAGGATGGAAGAGCATGTGCTAAAGGATGAGAAGGATGATAAGGATATGGGGTTTCCCCTCTAGCATATGGAGAATGATTTTTGTAATACTCTAGAGGGTAGTAGAGGTGCTAAAAAGAAGCATGACTAGAATAGTCATGCAGAGACATTCACTACTGAACATAGTACCAATATGGACCTAGCTGCCTATAAGGGTACGATTGCCTTGGTGGTGGCATCCCCCATAACTGTGGATGTTGCCACTATTGGTTCTACTCATACGATTGTGGTGGAGCCAAACTTGGATAATAAGCCTATTATTGTTGGTGGAACTACCTTAGATTACCTTGAGGATAAGGTAATCTTCTGGGTGCTTGCCCTCTCATGAGTCTAGGATTCAACACGTACATCCCAAACTCTTGCAAGTGTGACACAATAGGGTAACATCCCTTAGGATGTTCATATTCGTAGATGTTGCACCCACCATCATCATCTAATTTTGTCTCCACAACTTCTTATACTACAATAGCTATTCCCTTACCCCTTTGGTAGGCATGTTTAGCTTCTTTCTTCCTCTTGTGGTTATGATCACTACTCTACTCTCTTGATTCTTCTAAAATTTTTAGAGTAGTTTGGAATTTTTCATCCAAAAAATTCCAAATTTTATCTACCTTGACTAAAATTTCAAATAGATATTTTGATTGACAAGGTTTTACTATTCACCAGCTCATCTAGTGGTGACTTCTTCTGATTGTTACAAAATCAAACCTCTCTTTTTCTAAGGGAAGGATCCTTATTATATTCCTTAGCACTTTCCTATTTTGTCATCTCTCCCTCTTCTTCTACTACTTGCTCTATTAGCCTTTGGATCTAATGGACTCTAAGTTCTAATAGTCTTCCTTGGGCATAAACCCCAAACATTTTTCTTATTTCTAATCTAAGTCCATCTATGATGTGACAAAGTTGTTCCTACTAAGAAGAACCATGGCCAAGGCATTAGTGTATGAGAGAATAGTATCTACCCATGGTGGCATCTAAGAGTTCATGTGTTCATTTTCTTCCATCCTTGGCTCTACCTTCTTAGATTAGACACTTGAGAGTACATATGATATTTATCATTAAATAGCTCTAGCATTGTACTCCACCTGCAAATAGATTCCAGCTCCAAGGACTGATACTAGCTTTCAACTTCCTTAATGAGTGTCCTAGGAAATAGCTTTAATTTCTACCAATAATTTTCAATATTTTGTAATGCATAAGCATCATGAAAGGCTTGAAGATGTATTTGTGGATCAGAGTTATATCCGCCCTCAAATCTAGGGATATTGTTCGTGTCAAGTTACTTCATTCGATTATCTTTCACATGATTGGTTGGAATTTTTACTACCTCTACAATGTTTAGCATGCTCTAAGTTCCTAGTAAAGGCTCATCATCATTATTATTTCAATGATGCCTATGATATCCTTTGCTACCCCTTCGTTCATGGCAGGCTTGGTGATCATTATTATCATCCCACTATTAACTTCATCATGATTGTCCTTTTTGCAATGTTTGTCAAAACTAGAAGAGGAAGAAGAAGATGCAAATGAAGAGGGTGAAGGAGGAGGAGGACTACCATCATCATGTTATCTACCACCTCCTCTACACTTTTCATGGCCACGTTCATCAACTTTCTTTTCATCTTGATGCTTCCCTAAGCCCCTGCTTTGACTCCTACTTTTTCCTAAACCTGGATTGTTGATAGTAGATTGCAACTTCAGGTTCAAGCCTCCATCACCAATATCAAGGGGTGGAGAATATTCATGTTAAGAACCCCTAGACGGAGAATCCTTATTATCATTTTGGCTAAGTAGAAACAAGGGATTGGTGAATTGTTTCTCCTTCATAGCCTCTTGATGCTTCTCTTGGTGTCAATCTCTCCTACATTGTGTCTCAGTGGGATGGTAGTCCTAGTAGTCATAACCATGCACAACATACTCTTCTTAAAGATCCTATATGCCCAACCTTCTAAGATTTTGGAGTAGCATCTTGAGCACAAATTGATTGAGAAGCATTACAATGTTTCCCTCCATATCTCACCGCCATAGTTGTTCATCATAATGTAAGATGAAGGTGAAATCAAGAACATACTCATCTAAATGAGTATATACCACCTTGCATTCTTGAGTTATTGGTAGTTTAGTATCATCACACCTATGAAAAGAAGACATTTTGCAATTATAATAGAATATTGGTGTGCTTAAATTATTATATTTATTTTGAGAATGATTTTGACCTTGGGGTTCATTCAACAATGTTAATGATTTTCACTATGCTTAGATAGCACATGTTTCAAAAAAAAGAGTACCCAATAATGTGGCCAATAATGAGCGATGAGTACCCCTATGCTCAACCATACAAATCACTAAGCGTTCACACACAATCCGATCCAATTCCATGGACTCTATGTCTTCTAATACACTTATCCTAATAGTCATTCATTGTCTTCCCAATTATACTTGTGATGTGCAAAGGTACAATTTAATGTAATCAAGGCATATAATTTTTATTATTTTTATTTTTTATGTTTTCGGTGCTTAAAATAAAGGATGAAAGGAATGAAGTAATTTAATTGCTAATTTAATCTAACTAACTACACCTAACTAATCGTAACATAAGCATTCATTCTCACTTGCCGTACACATCCTGAACATGTTTAGCACTATTAGGGTTATTAAACATTAAGTGTTACTAGGATTACCAAGTTCTAAGCGTATGCTCAAAGTGGTCGTACTTATGTGCTTAATTAATCACTACTTAATTTAGCTTAGTTTAGCCTAATTAATTATTTAATTACTTAAAGCATTAAAGGAAATTACATAAAACATTAAATGCATAAATAAATAGTTAGTATATTTTCAAGTGCTACAAGGTTTCTAGTAAAGCTCATCTTTATTGTTGCACACACTAGTGTGCTCAGATACAACAATGCTTGAATAAAGATTCATACACTCTTGACTCCTACTACGAGCACTTAGAAAAGTATTCTAACTTCCAAATGACAAAACTACAAAAGCTCTGCTACAATTATGACAAGACATGCCATAAACATGGTGGGTGAGCATGTATTTATATGTCAAAATAGACACTATGTCAACAAGGCCAGGTCCATGCATCAACGAGGCCTAGTTAATGAGGCCTAGTCGACAAGGCCCAATCAACGTAACTAATCTACAATTCATCATAAGTGATGGTATGGATTAGAGTTATAACCTCCCAAAAATTTAAGGATGTTATTCATATCAAGCCTTTTGATGCGACTTTCCCTTTGGTTCCCATGTGGTATCCTAACTACCTCCATTATCTACATCATGCTTTTAATAGCCAACAAAGTTCCATCATCATAAAACATGTCATGGTGATAATTCTAATCACTAGTTGTCTTATTATGATGATTTTGTTCATGCTCACACTGATGATCTCATAGATTTCTACTTCTATCTTCATCTTAATCCCTATTTCTATACCTATGTTCATCTTCATCAGAACTAGATGTGGAAGAGGAAGAGGAAGAGGAAGATGGAGAACTAGAAGAATCACCATGCCTACTATAATTCCCCATATGGTCCCTTGATTTATCTCTTCTAGGTTTGGAGGAGGTCCTAGGCCTTAAGGACCTCCTTGTTCTAGGACTTACTCCATCACCTCTAGGATTATCTACATCAGTTAAACATAGTCTTTGTGTGTAGTAAGGGTCTAAATGAGCATAGGAAACCCCTTCTTGTGGTTGTTTCCTCCAATTTTCCTCAATATAGATCCTATCATTTCTCCTACTAGTGTTTTCATCATATGATGCATTATTGACCTTATGTGAAGAAGACATGGTTTTGTTTGATAATGCGTGTGACTTAAAATATCAATGTTCTCTAAAAGATAGATCATTAATATGTTTATAATGATTGTGTATAATATAATTGATCTAGATAACTAGCACCAACCTCAACAATAGCGCCAATGATGAGCAGCAAGTACCCCCTACACCTAACCATACAAATCACAAGTGTTCACGCACAATCTAGTCCAATTCCATGGATGGGACTAGTTGTGGCATTTTGATTCTTAAGAATTGATCGCAGGACATTGTCTTCCCACTTGGACTATGGTAGCTTTGTCACATATGGTTTAGTCGAAACTGAGACATATGATATTTTATATTGTTTGGCTTTTAATACTCCTAGTTGTGAACATGATGGAAGTTGAGAATAGAAATCTAAATCTAAGTAATGATGGTAATATAAATCTACTCTAGCCAAGATTGATGAGCATCTAGTCCTAGATTACCATGCACATCTTAGGCTCATGTAACCATTACTAGGTTATCAAGTGTTATGCTACTGAGCGAACCCAGTAATAACACTACTGGGATTATCAAATGACTATACTTAAATGCTCAAAACTAGTCATACTTGTACCACTTTACTAATGAACAAGTAAAATAAAATACTTGGAAATGTAAATGATTAAACTAAGAAAATAGTAAAAACTATACTAAGTAAAATAGTAAAACTAAGTGGATGCTACAATGATGAAAAGCAATCTTGATCTTTATTTTCAGTCATGAACTGTACCCAAGTACACTTCAGTTAAATAAAGATTCCATACAACTACTAAATACCACACTATGATCATTCACTCTCTATCGCTAAAACTATGAAACGAAATTGCAAAAATCTACCTAAGGATGAAATGAAACTTATGCAAATCCATGCACCTAAGTATTGTATTTATAGGTTGTAGACATCTCGTGATATCAGATCTATGATGACATAGCATGCGCTATGATAGTGAATATATGACATCATAGATACAATATCATAGTTACAGTATTATTGGGGAATAAAAATTAACTTTATCAAATAGATGTGACATCTCATCTAAGACATCGTAAATGTGATGTAACATCTACAACATAGCAGCATACTCAGATGCACCAACAGGGATGCTACAACACAAATGTGATGTAGCATATACGACATAGCATCTACGATATCTCATCCAACTGATGATTCATCACTATGCTATCATAGCTTTTAGTCGATGAAAAATAACCTTTTAATTGGATGAATTTTAGGTGATGAAAACTCAAGTTTCATATGCAATACTTTTATTAGAAGCTAATTTTTTGTCATTCAAAGCTAAAACAATGTATCTATTCTTAACATTCTATTTGAGAGGATGTTGGAACTCAAAATAAGTAAAATATAGGTACAACCCAAGATATATAGTCTAATTATAACTTTATATAACTCAAACATTGCCCATCATGATCAAACCCATGACCTAATAATAGCAATAAGATCTTAGAGAAGAGCATTTGAAAATGTTTATAAGAAGGTGATCCCATGAAGGAAGAATGTGATGATAAAAATAGGGTATTAAAAATATTAATGTAATAATGAATCTAAAAAATGTGGAAACTTGTTACAAAAAATTTTTTAGAGAGATAACAAATGATGCATAATTTTTTACCTAAAAAACTTTAGCTTTACTAGAAAAACATTCGAAGTGGCAAACATGATGCATGATGAAGTAGGGTATCTACATGTAACAATTTTAGAATTCATACGTGATGAGTGGCGAGGTACCCCTATACTCAACCATACGAATACAAGCATAACATGCACGATCCGATCGAACTCCGTAGACTAAGTGCCTACACGCCTTATGGAACACTTAACGTTAATCATTTGTTGTCTTCCCAAAATTACTTGTATTTTTCAAGGTTGTATGGTTAAGTCTGAGGTATGTGATTTTTATAGTTTTTCTGTTTTATCTCCTATGCTAATGAGGTGAAGGGTGAAGAGAATAATTAACTAACTCTAACTAACTAACTAATCGTTAATTAACCTAGCGTCAGCATCCGTTCCCACTTATCGTTCACACCCTGAACCGATGCAACCTTGGTTATCAAACACTAGTCGTTGCTAGGATCACCAAGTGTAACGCACGTGCTCGAAGTGATCGTACTGAGGTACTTAAGAGATTTAATAACTAATAAAGCATTTAAATGACAAATAATAAATAACAATAAATAAAATCCTAATTATCTTATTCCATGCACTACAAGGTTTATCCAAGAAGTTCATCTTTATTGCCATACACAGACTTGTGTTCAGGTACAATGTCTGCTCAAATAAAGAACCGTTCGCTTTGGAAGTCCTACTGCAGGCACATGGAAATTAATCTATCTCTAGAGGGGAAAAACTACCAAATTTTCACTATGGTCTAGGCCTGGATGAGAACAAGGGAGAGCCGCCTCTTATTTATAGATTTGGCAATGCACCACGATATCGCGTATGCGATATCACGGGGGATGACGCGATATCGCGAGGGATGCGATATCGCGACAGCCGCGATATCACGTATCGCGTCCCATCAATAAGAGCACTAATTAGTAAAGTAAGAATGAGATTATGCAACTTTTAATTTAAAGTTGAAAGATGAAACAATCAACAACATGAAGATAGAATATGTTGATTGTGTTTACTACAAGTAATAAAAGATGAGTAAATGTTACAAAATAGATTTCTTTTAAAAAATTATAAATTCCTATTTAGCTATTTAAGCTTTTAGCCTTGATTTTAGGGAATTATATAGAAGTATTTAAGTTACATGACTATTGGATACATCTTGGCCTAGTAACCCTAGGTCACAAGTTTGATTTTACTAAGGAGCATTGAGTTATAAATTTCTATAAATCTTAGGGTGACCCTATATTTGATTTTAGTGGGTAATTCTAAGTTACAAAGTTCTAATTGGTCTTGGAGTGTATCCATATTACAATTATTTCAAGTTTCAACAACTTAAAATCCTCCTCCCCCTTGCCCTTGACAAAAAAAAAAACCACCCTTCTAGTTTTCATTTTTGATGCACCCCTTCCCCCATTGTTCAAACCTTCTATTTTAACTTAGTAATGGGGGTGTTGGACCCAAAAAATAATCTTTATGAAAAAAATTTAAAGTGCATCCTATGCTAAGCACTGAGAAGAGGTAAAACTTTATAACATAGAAAGAAAAGACTCTTTAACTATGGATATCCCTATTTAGGTGTACAACTTTATAACACATCCTAAAAATTAAAAAAGAAAAATTAACTTTTTGTGGGAAAGCTAGTTTGCATTTTAACAACTTTTACATTAGTATCAACCTTTATGCATGAACTTAACATAGAAAATGAATTTAAGATAGGAATATAATATTTTCATCAAATAGAAACCTTATCTAAAATGGTAGATTCATGTGATGCCCTCATTTCATTATTTTTGTATTACTTGAGAAAGACAATACTCTATTGAGGGGGGGTGTCAAACCCCAAAAAGAACTTTTATTGAAATTAAAGGTGCATCAATTACAACAACTTGAATAAGTCATAGGGTTAGGGAAGGGGAAAACTGAGAGCATCATGAATGACACTCGGGAAACACCTTAGAAATAAACGAGTATTAGAGGAGGTACCCCAAGTTGGGGCACAACCAAATGTTCGCACAGACTGGCTTTTTACAAAATAGAATGACATAGAATTAGATGAGGCAAAGAGCTCTCAATTAAGGATAGAGGGAATGCCAATGGTGAATCCACATAATAAAAGGAAAAACTTCCTTGTAGAGATTACTGATGCTAAGTGTAACTGAAACACATAGGTCTTTCCCATAACTACAGGAGATGAACCAATTGATGATTGTCTAGTTTGAACTTGGATGCTTGAGATGTGAGTTGAAAATAGGTGAGGCGAAAGATCTGCAACATCTCCAACCTGGTAAGCAAACATTTGTTAGAATACTCTATCTTTTGAAATAGAACATTGCATTTTCACTTCCAAATATAATATAAAATAGTAGGCCTAATAACTTTCCACAGAAAATTAAGATTAGTAGAAGTGATGTTCAAGAATCCAAATATGGCATCCTCTTGAGATAGCTTGTAGGATGGAAAAGCTTTAGAAGTCCACTGCCATACATGTTGAGCAAAGGGACATTCCGAAAACACATGGACAAAGTCATCTTGTCCACCACATAGAGGGCAAGTGGGAATAGGAATCCCAAGATATTCTAGACGTTTTCCGATAGGAAGACCATGGTGGAGAAGACACCAAAGGAACTACTTAATTTTGGGAAGGGTCGGAAGTTTCCAAATAAGTTGGAAGAGAGGGATCCAAAATGTTTCTGACTCTTTTTTTTTGCCAATATTTATTGCAACGTTGAATGACTTCAGATGGGTCATGCATGAGATGAAAGGGGACAGATGGCCGATAGGGCAAGAGTTTAACCCCATTAAGCCATTGAAGGCCATGAAAAAGGCTTTGCACTGTAACATTTAGGTGCCAGTGACCGTGGAGAAAAGAGTAAATCTGAACTAGGCAATGGTTCATTG
>MNCI01007394.1:1033788-1051821 GCA_015680685.1 Gnetum montanum
ACATTAGTTAGAGTTAGCTTAGTTTCTCAACCCTTTCCTCTGATAGCATAGAAGATAAACCGAAAAATACCAAAAAAATCACATACCTCAGACTTGCTTAACCATACACCGTGACACTTACAAGCAAGCCTGGGAAGACAACGAATGATTAACCCCAAGTGTTTCTTGTGGCGTTAAGGCGTTTAGTCTGCGGAGTTCGACTGGATCGCTCGTGCACGCTCGTATTCGTATGGTTGAGTGTAGGGGTACCTCATCACTCATCAACCATTTTATTACATAAATAATCATTAGCTTGTCTCTATTTTAACCATTTCATCTCAATCATATTTCTAACATTCAATTTATTTTCTACAACATTCCTTTTTTTTTCTTTTTTTTGGAGACTAAAGGATGGAAAGCTTTTATTATTTTTTGTTCTTTATCTTTGATAAATATATTATTTTTTCTACAACATATTTGTTCTTTATCTCTGATAAATATATTCTTTTTTCTTTAAAAGAGTTTTCTCTTCTCTTTACAAGAAATCCTTTAGTGAGAAGTGAAAACTTTTGACAGCGCTTCTAAGGGCAAGGTTTGAATCATTTCCTACTTCAGAGGGAAGGTTTTTTGGTATTGGTTATAAACATAAAAACTAAAAAAGCATCCCCATAATTGTTGGACTTATTTTTTAGATTTGATGATATGATGTACCTTAATTTTTTTTATAGGATAGCAATGAGGCCTACTGCTGATATGATGCTATATGTTGGATAGTAAAAAAGAAGCATGAACAACAAATTAGTGTAGCATAAATGTAAATGCTTAGATAGATGTTGAATGTTACCAAAACAGATAAATTACATAATACAAATATTAGAGGAAGACTTGGAGTAGTTTTTATTGCAAATAAATTATATTAATGGTGTCTTACATGGTTTAGGTGTATGCCAAGAAGAACAAATAACAAGCTTATTAAAAAAATGTTTCTACATCACTATTTTCATAAAGCTAGCAAAAAGAAGACTGATGAGTAGTGAGGTACCCCTATGATGAGTGTCGAGATACCCCTACACTCAACCATACAAATACGAGCGTTTTCACACACGATCTGGTTGAACTCCGCAGACGAACTAGTTGTGGCACCTAGATCGTTAACCTTAGGTTGCAGTTCGTTGTCTTCCCACCTGGACTAGTATTAGCTTTGTCATGTATGGTTTAGTACAGAGTGAGGTGTATGATGTGTTTCCTAATCTAACGCTACTCCTAAAGGCAATAGAAGAAAGTAATTAACTAATCTCGGAGAAAGGGTAAGAAAATCTAATCTAGCCTAAGTGCGATGAGCAGCCATTCCTTGATTATCCATACACATCTTGGACTTCGTGCACGACTACCACTGGGATTACCAAGCGCAGATCCTAGGTACACCACTAGGATATCAAGTAGTCACACTTAAATGCTCGTAATCATGTTGTACTCATTCTGCATTCTAAGAGTTTAAGGGTGAGAGAGAAAGCAGTAAATAACAATTAAATAAATAACAATTAATTAAATAAATAGCAAAGTAAATGCTGCAATGATGAAGTAATCTTGATCTTTATTTCCGATCATGTGCATGTCCAAGTACGTCACACTCGAATAAAGGATGCCATATAATTACATTCACCACACTGCGGGCAAACACTGGAAAATAATCTATCTCTGGAAGGGGAAAACTACCAGAGCTTCGCTAAGGAACTAAACTAGATGCCTAAAACTAGGAAAGCTGCCTCTTATTTATAGGAATTGAGGCAGGCCGCGATATTGCATATGCTATGAAACCAAGGATGTGATATCGTGGGTATGATATCGTGGATGCATTATCGTGGGTGTGTTATCGTAGCTGTCAGCAGGAAATTCATGACTCATCACCCTACACCCAACCATATGAATTACTAAGGCATTCATGTGTGATCTCATCAAATTTCGTGGACCTATAGTTTTTCAATGCACTAATTCTCTAGGAAGTGAAATGGGCATTGAGAACATTCGTTGTCTTCTTAGTTCCACTCATGAAGTACAAGTATATGGTTAAGTGCAACTAAGGTATGTGATTTTTATCATTTTGTATTTTATAAGTTTAATCACCTACAACAAGAATGAAAGGTAGAGTAATTTAAGATCTAATTCATCTGTTGCCTAGCTAGCCTAACACAAGNAGGGTTCATTTTTATTCCCGTCACACTACTATGCTTAGGTACATCAGTGTTTGAACAAAGATCTGTACATACTCAGACAACTATTGCAGGCACTCAAAAAATATTCTAACTCTGGAGAAAACAAACTATAAGAGTTTTCCTATCTATGAAAAAAACTAATGAAAAAAAATATATCAAAAACTATCTCAATTATGAGCCCAAGTGCTATGATTATACATTGGCATATACCCTACGATATCAAATATTTGACATCACATCTTGGGCTCCGATATCAAATATTTGATATCAGAGCTAGTCAAAACATGATTCATCATACCCCCATGACTAAATGAAAAATTTTCCTCGAGTGCAAAAGAGGATGAACAAGTTCCTTACAAAATATTGGAAAGGTATGAGATTATTGACTGACATACAAATTGACTCAAATGGAATAAACAAATTCTAAGTGCCCAAGTGTACGAATTACAATCTTTTACAAAATTGGGTGTTCATGATAAGAGAAGAGAATGCCCTGAACAAAATTGACATTCACTCCTTTGGCAAAAGAAAAGCAAGAAAGAAGATTCAACTATCATGAAGAGTCATTATCACATGATGTTGTTGCTACCACTTCCTTTGTGAGGATAGTCTCACTTCTAGTCCACACATTCCATTCACACTTCCCACTACCATCACAATAGAATCAAAAATTAGTATCCAATATATAACACATGGCTATTAAGTACATTGTCTCGTCGGTGGTTACACTTAGCTAGGTTGTGATTGTGGTAGATTAATTCCTTTAGTAGTGTTAGTGGGAAGATTGACAAATGGGGTAAAATGGATGAGTGATCCATTGAATTTGAAAAAGTTCAACTGCAAGGAAATGCTTGAGGAGTGTTTAAGAATTCACAACAATAACTATAAAAGATTTCACTGAAAAATATTGTGAAGATGTGCACAATTGGATGTCATTGATGAGGTAAACAAAAGGATTTGATTGTAACAATGTCTAAGTATAAAGAAATTAACTAATCCAACCAAAAGATATGCAAGTGGGTCCTCCCCAAAGTAGGCATAGGCCTTTTATTGCCCTTTCATAACTTCAAATTGAGGAGTCTGTGGACCTTATGCATGATTAATGGTTACAAAAAGTTAACTACAAAAACCCAGAAGAAACTACCTAAGAATTTTGACACATCAAACAAGGACATTGAACAAGAACATGCAACTGGCAACGAGGTGAGACATGGAAAGCATAGATGAATGAGAAAGAGTGTGGAATGGAGTTCCTGATTAAGGTCACATGAAGTTCCTTGTGAATTTTATGGTTAAATGACATGATAAAATCCATCCTTAGTCCAGATCAAAACCAACCATGTTTAGTGACTTCATATCATCATCTATGACCAATCCATCCCCAGAGACACAAGAGTGCTTACACAGGACAACCACCATTCCATATTAGAGTAGAAAAGAAAAGTAGAAAGTGAGGAAGGGCCTTAGTTAGAGGAGACCTTTAGGCATAGGTAAAATGTATTTCTAGTTTCATAACTAGTGCTTGTAGCCTACTTATTTTTTCTAAGGCATGTGCTCTGAACTCCCTTTATTTTTTTTCATGAGAACCACACCATGAAAAGACTTATTTAACTTCATTTATTAGTCAACACAGAACGGTAAGAAATCCATGAAAATACACATGCACCCAAGCAAGTAGAAAAGCACAAAGAATACCAAATCCCCTTAAAGTGACACCCTATTCAAACCTTTGAATCCTTTCCAAATCTAGAAACTACTAAAGTCACAAATTTGTTATCGTTTTGTTAGTGAAAAAAAGATTGCATATTTCCAAAACAAGAAAAACCATAGAGTTTGTGGATGGGTGGATGTTGTGGACTCACTGCATGTTGCATGAAAAAAATCCATGTCCTCATTATCAGTAACAAAATTCAAAGCTAGAATCTAGATACCAATAATCAAATAACAAAATAGTACATACCACCATTAAGCAACGAATTATCATTGTGCTTGGCACATATTAACAAAAAGTTAGAAAATTAGGTGAGAATAAAAAATATAAAAGAAAGTGTAAAACATTCAAGAAATAGCAAATGTATTAACAATTTGTAAAAAAAATATTTTGAAAAATTAATAATGTAAAAAACAAAGAATCTGTAAAACAAAAAGTTTTAAAACAAAAACGTGCAAAACAAAAATATGAAAAACTGAGTCACTTATATAGTTAGCATGGATGGCCATCTCCCCCATAACTGAGTTGAAAGGAGAAGATTTGAAATATCAAGCGGGGTTGGCCATCTAATGAGGTGTTTGTCATATTTGCTAGCTTATGCTCGTGCAAAGGTTTAACTTGTTGTATATTGACTAGCTATTTCTTGTCTAGGCTCTCAAGTTTGTAGATCATCATGGCCCTAGAAGAAAAAGTTTCATAAATTATATAAGGTCCTTTTCACACCATCTTGAACTTAGTTCATTGAGGGATGTATGTGGGGTTCCAATAGAGAACCTTATCTTCTAGTTGAAGTTTGACTTTCCTAATTTTAAGGTCATGGCACTTTTTATTGTAGGTCTTGTGCAACTTGTTAGATGATAAGGCTACTAATTAGTTTTCATTTAGTGAGTTGAGATTCATTAGTCTTTCTTTTTGCGCTAGACTCAAGTCAAGGTCAAGGTCATAGGTTGTTGAAAGTGTACGAAGCTCAGATTAAATAGGAAGTGTTGGTAATTTTCCGTACACACGCTCATAGGAAAAATAGCTTACCGGAAGCTTCCATGTTAATTCATAGGCCCAAAGGGCATCATTAAGTTTTGTGCTCTAGTATTTCCTATATATGCTAACAGTTCTTGTTAGAATTCTTGTGATTTTCCTATTAGTAACCTCAACTTGACCAATGGCTTGGGGTGATAGGGTGTTGTGAATTTACATTCAAGCCCCAGGTGTTGCATAAGGTTTTGAAAGGTAGTGCCTATAAAGTGAGTTCCATTATCAAAAATTAATGCATGTGGCATACCAAACATGTTTACAACATTTTGTTATACAAACCAAGCAGCAGTAGAAGATGTACAGTTGATGACGATTGTTGCTTCTGCCCATTTTTGTATAATAGTCAACAGTGACTGTGATGTACACATTTCCATTTGACATGGGTGTGATGAGACCCATGAAGTCAATAACCCAAATGTCAACGGGTTCCATTGGTTGAATCCATTGTTGAGGTCTCTCTATTTGAGTAGTCATTCTACCATCTCATTGGTAGTGTTCACAAGAGTGGAAATATTGATGAGCATCCCTGAAAATTGTTGGCCAATAGTACCTTGTCATTGGATTTTAATGGTCATGCATCTCCTAGCATAGTGGCCTCCACAAGGACCTTCATGAGCATCTTAGAGAACACATAGTTGATCAGCAACATGGACACACCATCGAACCATGTCATCAATGCACACCTTGTAGAGGTGTTTGTTGATCTCCATGAAGTGTTTCACCTGGTGAAGAAACTGTTGTTTCTTCCAATGGTCCAACCCCTGTGGCATCTCTTGAGTGAGAAGATAGGTAAGAATGTCATCATACCATTTAAACACATTGGGCAATTGTTCAATTATAGCTTTGGCAAAGAGGAGTTTATCAGAAAACATATTCGATAGTGGGCTTTTTCCCTCTTTATTATCCCATCATAACCAAGACAAGTAGTCAACAACCACATTCTCAATGCCCTTTTGATCTACCATCATAAGATCGAATTCCTGTAAGATCACCAGCCATCGTATAACATGAGGGATCACCATTGGCTTTTTCATCAAGAAGTGGATGGCACTATGATCTATGTGCACAAACATTTTGTATTTAAGCACATAGTGCCTAAACTTGTCTAGAGAAAACACTACTACCATTAATTCCTTTTTTGTAGTGGTGTAGTTCAATTGTGAACCCACAATGCTTCAACTTGCATAGTGGATGTAGTATGAACATTTCTTGTCATCCATCTGTGTAAGCACAACTCCCAAGGTGTAATTTGATGCATCTATCATAACATGAAATGGTCTGGACCAGTAGAGTGCTTGTAGGATTGGATTTTCTATAAGTATCCCTTTCGACTATTAGAATCCTTATTGACATTCCATGGTCTAGATAAATGGAGCATCTTTCTTTGTCAACTCCACTAATAGTTTTACAATCTTAGAGAAATTCTCTCTGAATTGTCGATAATAGCTAGTATGTCCAAGGAATAACCAAACCTCTTTGACCATTTCTAGTTGACAAGTTATTCCTTAGATGACCCTTATTTTTTTGAGGTCAACCTTAATTCCTACTTGTGATATTCTATGCCCCAATATACTACTTCTTGGATCATTAGATGACTCTTTTGCCAATTCAGCCTGAGGTTTGTCTCAACACATCATTTTAGTACTTACTCAAGGTGGTCTAGGGCTTGCTTAAATGTAGCTCCATAGGTGGAGAAATCATCCATGAAGAATTCCACACCACTACTGATTTGTTGTTGAGAAATGCTTAGGACCATGTGTTGAAATGTAGCAAGGGCATTACATAGATCAAATGGCATCTTACGATATACAAAAGTCCCCTAAGGACTCATGAATGTTGTCTTGGCCTGGTCCTCTAGTGTGATCTAAATTTTTTTATAGCTACTATAACCATTTAGGAAGTTGTAGTAGCAATGCCCAAAGATTGTGTCTAATACCTTATCAACAAATGGCAACAAGAAATGATCCTTGAATGTTATCATATTTAACATCTGAAAATCAATGAAAACCAACTAATGAGTGGCGAGGTACCCCTATGCTCAACCATACGAATACGAGCATTTCACGCATGATTCAGTCGAATTCCAAGGACTAAGTGCTTATGTGCCCTTGTGGAACAAGGATGGGTTGGTTGATCATTGTCTTCCCAAGCTTACCTATATGTCACAATTGTATGGTTAAGTAAGCTTGAGGCATATGATTTTTATAGCTTTTATGTTTTTATGTCCTATGCTAGTAGGGAAGGAGAGAGGTAAATAAGTGATTAATTTAACTTAACTACTCATTCACTAATTTCTAACTAATCCTAACACCAGCATCTATTCCCACTTGCCGTACACAACTTGAACCAGTGCAACACTACTGAGATTACCAAACACTAATCATTACTGGGTTACCAAGCAGTGCATGCATGCTCGAAGTGGTCATGCTTGGGCAATTTAACGATTTTCTTAATTGATCAAAATGAATTGATGTGCTAATAACATAAATGTAAAGTGCATAAAATAAAATAAAATAAAATAAATGCATAAGAAAATAAAATAAAAGAAATGTGTAAGAAAACAAATCTCAAGTGCTACAAGGATGAATCAAAGAGCTCATCTTTATTGCCGTACACAAGGTGTGCTCAGGTATACAATGCTCAAATAAAGATCCATCCACACTTAGACCTCCTGCTACAGGCACTTGGAAAATACTCTAACTTTCAAACAAACTACAAGAGTTTCACTACTTGACTGCTAAAAGACTTCCTCCCAATTGTGCGCCTAGGAACTATATTTATAGACTTGGAAGAAACTACTCTAATTATTAGAGTAACCACTCTAATAATTAGAATAACTACTAAAGTAACCACTAGAGTAACCACTCTAATAATTAGAATAAATATTAGAGTAACCACTAGAGTAACTACCCTAATAATTAGAATAACTGCTAGAGTAACCACTCTCATCATAACCCTACGACTAAATGAAAACTCATCCTTGAGTTCCTTAGAAAATATTGGGAATGTATGGGATTACTGACTAATTGACAACTGATAGTGGAATGGGATGACAAACTCAATATGCCCAGTGAACGGATTAATAAGCATATTACAACATTAGTGGTCATGACCATTGTGGTGAACACTCATACATAAATAACATCCAAGCCTTTATTTTGTAGCTTAAAGAGAAAAAGAGAGAGAGAAAGAAAATGGAGCGTATTGCCGCCAATCCAGAGATTGCGCCTTCCATTGTTTATAAATAGCCATGCCACCAAACTTGCTCCTTTTGTAAATGTTCTAGTTCTGGTCCATCCTGAGTGCTTCCTCCAAGCCTAGTCCATTATTTGTATTATCACCATCTGCACACACAACACAATCACAAATGAGCAAGGATAGATAATCCATAATTCAGTTGATACCTTTCCTCAATATGAAGCACATTGGTTGAGTTGTGGTTATGGCAGAAACTAGTTTGGAGATTTATCACTAGCAACTACTCAAGGTGTAGGGGTTAGGAAATTAGTAAAATGATAAAAATTGAAAAATTTGTGCCAGTGCCCCCACAACTAAGAGCAAACCTCTGGTAGCTATAAGATTGAAAAACATGAGGAACAAGAAAGATGAAAAATATCAATGACAACGCCAATAAAATGGATGTCATGGATGGGGATGAAACAAGAAATGATTGATTGCAAGAAATGTTTAAGGGAAAGAAGTTAATAATTGCATCAAAAATAAATGCCAATGGGTCCTCCCCAAAGTAGGTTCATGCCCTTTATGCCCTAACAAACCCACAAACCAAAGAGTTCGTAGGCTCTAGGAATGTCATTTGGAAGCGAGAGTTAAAAACTTAACCACAAGAATTCACCAAAGAAAAATAATACATCAACCCAAAATGAACTACTGATGAAATTGGCAATGAGGTGGAAAATGGGAAGAAATATGGAGAGGAGAGAATCGAATGGAATTCCAAGAACAAGATTGTGTAAAGCCCCTTGTGTATTTCATGGTTAAGATAACAAAGTAGAACTCATCCCAAATCCAAACTCAAACAAACCGTATTCAGTGACCTTACATCAATACACTTGGCCAATCCATCCTCTTAAAGCAACAAGAATGCTTCCATAAAGAGTGACCACCATCCCAAGGAGAGTGAGATGGAGAAGCAGGAAGCGAGAAAGGGCCTTAGTTAGAGAGAACCTTCAGGCATGGATAACATGTCTTTCCAATGCCATAACTAGTGCTTGTAGCCCATATTTCTTTATTATGTCTAAGGGGTCTGCTTTGAATTCTCACTTTTGTTTGTTTTTTTATGTTTATGCATGAGAACCACACCATTCAAAGACTTATTTTTATTCACTCAGCTTCCTAATATTTGAATAATGTCAAAATGATGGAAAACCCAAGAAAAAGCATCCAAGCACCTAAGATAAAGGCCAACACCAATGCATTAAATCCCCTTGAAGTCACATCCTTTTCAACCTTTGAGTCTTTCCTTGGTTTGAAAAATACCCAACCACCAATTCATTTACAAGTTTACTTAAAAAAAGGAAACTATACAGTTCTATNCCAAAAGAACCATACCTTAATATTAGCCTCATAATTCAAAGGTAAAAACCAAACATTAGCAATCAATATGAAATAATTCAATCCACCATCATGAGCACTTATTAGATAACAAATAAAAGTAAATCAAGCAAATAAAGAAATGGTAAAAACATGAATGATGGTGTAAAAAAAATAAGAAAAGCTGAAAGAATCTGTAAAACAAAAAATGTATGAAACAAAAATGTCTAAAATAAAAATTAAAAAAGAACTAAGGGCCTAGAACAGTTAGCATAGATGGTAATCTCCCCACGACTAAGTTGGAAGGAGGAGATTTGAAATAGTGAGCAGGGTTGTCCATCAAGAGAGGTAGCATGTGTAGTGGTTTTCCTAAGCTCCTAGAAAGGTTTGGTTTGTTGCACGTTAACCAAAAATTTCTTATCTGGGCTCTCAGGTTTGTACATTGTCATGGCCCCTAAAGGAAAAGTTGCATAAATAATATAAGGTCCTTCCCACAGTATTTGAAATTTAGTACATCGTGGCACATGTGTGGGATTCCAATAGAGAACCTTATCTCTTGGTTGATATTTAAATTTCCTAATTCTTAGGTCATGACATTGTTTATTGAAGGCCTTGTGCAATTCATTAGATGACAAGGCAACTAATCGATTTTCATCTAGCAAGTTAAGGGTTACTAACCATTGTTTCTATGCTAGATCAACGTCAAGGTTGAACTCACATGTCATGGATAGTGTACGGAGCTTAGTTTGAATGGAAAGTGTTGGTAATTTACCGTACACTAACTCATAGGGAGAGTAGCCTGTAGGAAGTTTCCATGTGGAGCGGTATGCCCAAAGAGCATCATTTAGTTTAGTGCTCTACTCTCGCCTAAACTTGTTAATGGTTCTTATCAATATCTTTGTAATCCTCCTGTTGGTGACTTCTACTTGACCGTTCACTTGGGGGTGGTATGGTGTAGTCAATTTATGCTCAACCCCTAAGCATTGCATTAATTTTTGAAAATTTGCACTTGTGAAGTGTGTACGATTGTCTAAAATAACTGCACACGACACACCAAACCTGTTTATGATTTGTTGTTGAAGAAATCGTGCAACTATAGATGATGTACAATCTTTAACAATAGTTGCTTTGGCCCATTTTGTTAGGTAATCAATGGTAACAATAATATAAGCTTTTCCATTGGACATTGATGTAATCAGTCCCATAAAATCAATTTCCCAAATGTCGAAGGGTTCTAATAGTTAAATCCATTGTTACAGACGCTCCATTCTAGTAGTCATTCCCCCATCACGTTGACAGTGCTCACAAGATTGGACAAAATTATGAGCATCCCAAAATAATGTAGGCCAATAATATCCTGTGAGCAAGATCTTGATGGTCGTTCATCTCCCAGCATAATGACCCCCACAAGGACCCTCATGAGCATCTTGGAGAACTCATAATTAATCTATATCAGGAACACACCATCGAACCAAGCCATCGGGACACACTTTGTAAAGTTGCCTATCGATCTCCATAAAGTATTTGGCTCTATGAAGAAAGTGTTGTTTCTTCTTAAGGTTTAACTCTTGTGGTGTTTTTTGGATGAAGAGATAGGTAAGAATGCTACTGTACCAACTTGTTTCCATGGGTGATTGATTATTCACTACACTAGCAAAAAGGAATTCATCAGGGAAATGATCAGAAATTGGATACTCATCCTCTTTGTTGTCCCATCACAACCAATATAAATCATCAACAACTACATTCTCGGTGCCCTTGCGATCGATCATCATTAAATCGAACTCTTGTAAGATTATAAGCCATCGTATGATACAAGGGCCTACCATTGGCTTATTCATGAGGAACCTTATTGCACTACGATCTATATGTATATATACTTTATATCCCAATACATAGTGTCTAAACTTTTCTAGTGCAAACACTACAACCATTAATTCTCTCTATGGTAGTGTAGTTAAGTTGTGCACCAATGATACTTCTACTTACATAGTAAATGTAATAAGGACACTTCTGGTTATCTAACTATGTAAGTACGGCTCCTAAACCATAGTTGGATGTGTCAATCATGATATGGAATGGTTTGGACCAGTCAAGAGCTTGTAAAATGAGTGTTTCTACTAGCTTCTGTTTCAAAGTTTGAAAAGCTAATTCACATTTCCTGGTCCACTCGAAAGGTACGTCCTTTTTCGTTAATTCCACCAATGGTTTCGCAACCTTTGAAAAGTTCTTAATAAATCTCCTATAGTAGCTAGTATGTCCAAGGAATGATCGAATATCTTTGATAGTTTTTAGTTGATGGATAATTCCTTGGATAATTTTAATTTTCTTGGAGTCTACCTCTATCCCTGTGTGTGAGATTTTGTGCCCTAGTACTACACCTACTTGGACCATCAAATGGCTTTTCTACTAATTGAGTCTGAAATTGGTTTCTGCACATCTTTTTAACACTTGCTTCAACCAATCTAAGGCTTAATCAAATTTTTCTCCATAAGTGGAAAAGTTGTCCATAAAGACCTCCATGCCATTCCCTATCTATTGTTCGAATATGCTTAGAACTAGTCGTTCAAATGTTACAGGGGCATTGCACAAGCCAAACGACATCTTTTTGTATGTGAACATTCACCAAGGACTGGTGAACGTAGTCTTTGCTTGGTCTTCTAGGGCTATTTGTATTTGGTTATATCTACTATATCCATCCAGAAAACTATAATAGCGATTCCCTATGATGGTGTCTAAGACTTGGTTGAAAAATGGAAATGGAAAGTGATCTTTGAATGTCACCATATTTAGTAGCCTGGAATCTATGCACACCCTCCATTTGCCTCCCTTTTTATGCATAATAACTAAGGGGCTAACCCATTCGCTATTAGCAATGGGGTATATGANTTCAATCTCCTCTACAGTTGTCTTTGAGGCTTCATGGAGGGGTTAGTGTAAATTCTATGTTGGCATATCCTAGGATCTATTCCAGTTAATTCAAGATATGACCAAGCAAAGGCTTCTGACCATTTATTTATTACCTTTAGCAGTTCTTCTTTTTTTTGAGGAGCAAGCTTAGCGTTGATAATTACTAGTTTTTCATTTTTAAGGAACATGTATTCCATACCGATGGGCACTAGTTTCAACTCGAGGGGATCCTATTTAAATTTCTCAAGGATTTCTAACTTCCCCTAGTTGATATTTTCAAAGTTAAGACTTGGAAGTTGGTGGTGGACTTGCTCTAATGCATCTATGCTATCGATGTAGGCATATGAGTGAACTACTTTCTTGATTAGCTATCAACCACTAGGTGTCTTCCTGTCATGTGGCTATTGCATACAGGCATCTTTGTATGTTAATCACTTGTGCATACTAATTGCATCCAGGAAATGCTAAACTTTGCACAAACCATGACCTCTGCACGCAATTACACTCTATGTCACTATATGCAATGCACAGAACTTTTTTCTTCTTGATCTTTCTGAATGTATTTTCCTTTAATATTTCTAGGAAAAGATTGCAGGTTCCTAGGCGTGCGTCGATGGTGCTTAGCCATGCTCTTCCCATTATGATTGGGAAGTCCCCCTTACTATTGTTTACCTAAATCATTAGAAAGTCAGCTATGTACAACCATCCACAAATAGTGATAACAATGTTTTCCACTAGTCCCAATGGGACAATGATGGATTGGTTAGTCAACTCTAGATGGATGTTCCTCTTTTTCAATGAAGGTAGGTTCTAGGCCTTGTACATTTCTTGAGAAATCAGGTTGACACCAGAACCTGAATCCAAAATAGCCTTGCATGGTTCATTTCCAAGAACTTGTAAATATATTAGAGGACTCCCAGGATCATAGAATTTTTTGGAAAGATGACCAGCTTTGATCTAATCAATGACGGCATGTATTAACATGACCATATGCATTAAGTGCAGTGGTTGAGTTAAAGGAGGCTCTGAAGTTTTGATTGATACTAAGGCATTTAAGGAATCAGCCACTTGCGATTGCAAGGGCTTAGTTGGACTGTTGGTTTTAAAGAAATGTCTTTTCTTCATGTCGTTGTTGGAACCAACAGTAGGTTGAGAGTTAACAGCCCTCATGGCATTACGTTGCTATAGCTGGGTAGGGATTTCACCTTGCATCACGGGAGTAGGTGGTAGTGGAGCTATTGGTGGAAGAGATGCAACTGGATGAGAAGGATGATATGTTTGCAGAATATCACCTCTAGAAGAGGGAGTCCCATAATACTTGCGAGCTTGGTAGTGAGGTTGAGGAGTGACGTGACCAGTAGAGTCATGTGGGGAGATTGGCTGCTGCACATAATATCCGTATGGGTCAAGTTTCTGGTAAGGATACTATTTCCTTGGTGGTGGTATTCCCCATGAATGTGGGCATTACCACTGTTGATATTACTCAAGCCATTGTGGTGGAGTTCCACTAGGATAATACGTTAAAGGTTGGTGGAATTTTCTTGGGTTACCTTGAGGGTAAGGTAACCTTTGGGGTGTTTTCTATTTGTTCAATCTTGGGTTGAATGCATATACCCCACACTCCTACATATGTGAGATTATAGGGCAACATCCCTTAGGATGGTCATATTGACATATCTCACATCCACTATCATTGTCTATTTCTAAATCCACAACCTTTTCAATGATGGCAACTTTTCCCTTACCCTTGCTATGTGCATGTTCAGCTTCTCTCTTTTTTCTTTTTTCATGATCACTACCTTACTCTCTAGACTCCTCTACTATTTTAAGAATAGTTTGAACTCCATTGTCTAAGGAATCCCACATTTGGTCTACCTTTGCCAAAACTTCTAATGTCATCTTTTGGATAGGCAAAGTTTTCCTATTCACCATCTCTTCGAGTGGTGACTCTTCTTCATCCTCACAAAATCTTAATCCCCTCTTCCATAGGGAAGGATCTCAATTATACTCTTCTGCACTTTCTCTCTTCCATAGCTCACCTTCTTCCTTAGCAACTTGCTCCAACAATCTTTGGATTTGATGGGATCTAAGCTTGGATAGTCTTCCTTGGCATAAGTCCTAAGGGTTCTTCTCGTTTCATGCCTAAGCCCATCTACAAGATGATGTAGTTGATCCCCTTATGAATAACCATGGCTAGGACAACGATGTAACAGTGCATAGTGTCGACCCATGGTAGCATCTAAGGTTTCATGTCCTCCTTGTTTCCAACCTTGGATTTGCTTTCACAATTTGGACACTTGAGAGTACGTTTGGTACTTATTGTTGAATAATTCTAACATAGTACTCCATCTACGAATAGATTTTAGTTCTAAGGATTGATACCAACTTTTTTCTTCTTTAACTAGTGTCTGCAAGAACAACTTAAGTTTTTGCAATTTGCTCTCTATGTCTTGTAAGGCACACATGCCATGGAATGCTTGTAAATGATTCTGAGGATCAATTTTGTATCCCCCTTCAAATCGTGGGATATTTTTCATATCTAATCTCTTGATCCTACTATCTTGCTTGTGCCTTGTTGGAATTCTAATAGCCTTAGTTATGTCTAACATACTTCAAGTAGTGAGTAGGGGTTCATCATGATCGTCTCATCCATGGCGTCTATGATGCCTACATTGTTCCCTACTCTTCCTTCTTCTATGTTGTGACTCTCTAGAGTGCCCTTGTCCCTTTTCCTGGCTGTTTTGCCTATGACTTCCACTTTGCCTACCTTTATCCCCATAGTCTTTTTCTTTATGATTGCATCCAAACATTGACAGAGAGGGTGAAGGAGATGATGAAGGTGAAGAAGAAGAAGAACCATCACCATGACAGTGTCTACTACCTTCTCTTCTGCGATCTCGGCCCCAATCGTGATTATGATCAAAATGTCCACCTTTATCATGAGTTCATGTTCCTTTTTTGGATCCTTTATGCCCGTGGGTATCAGAACCTAGGTTATGAATAATAGAATAAAGCTCTTGATACAGAACCACTTGGCCAAAGTCAAGGGGAGGAACATCATTATGTGGGTGACTACCTGAGGTAGGTTCACCACCCTCATTTTCACTTAAGACATGTGGGGCATCCTAAGACCACTTACCCTTCAAAGAATTATGATGTCTCTCCTATTCCAAGTCCCTTTGACATTGTGCCTCTATGGGACGGTATTCTCTTAAGTCATGATCTTGCACAGCATATTCTGCATGTAAGTGTGACATGCCAATTTATGTGAGAGCATGAAGAAGCATGCTTGGGATGATCGGGAGGTAACACTATGTTACTTTCTAAGTCTCACCAACGTAGTTGTTCATCTTGATGGATGATAAAGGTGAAGTCTGGTATATACTCATCAGGATGAATATATACCATTTGAACTTGTTGAGAAACTGGTGGATCAACATCATGTGTATTACATCATCAATTGTTTCCTGTTTCAGACCTAGGCAGTGAGGCTCTTTCGTATGAAGAAGGAGACATATTTTTCTATTCAATGTACAATGCACTCTTGTTTATTATTTCCTCAATCAACTCTAAGGGTTTATTCCAATGATGTGAATGATTTTCTAAGTTCTAATTAGCACAAAAACAACTAAGTCCCTAACAACAGCGCCAAGGATGAGCGGCGAGGTACCCCTACGCTCAACCATACGACTATAATCGTTTCACGCATGATTCGGTAAAATTCTAAGGACTAAGTGCTTATGCATCCTTGTGGAACAAGAATAGGCTGGTTGATCATTATCTTCCCAAGCTTACCTGTATGTCACGATTGTATGGTTAAGTAAGCTTGAGGCATATGATTTTTATAGCTTTTATGTTTTCATGTCCTATGCCAATAGGGAAGAAGAAAGGTAACTACGTGATTAATTTAACTTAACTACTCATTAACTAAGTTCTAACTAATACTAACACCAGCATCTATTCCCACTTGTCATACACATCCTGAACCAGTGCATCACTACTGAGATTACCAAACGCTAATCATTACTGGGTTACCAAGCAGTGCATGCATGCTCGAAGTGGTCATGCTTGGGTAATTTAACGATTTTCTTAATTGATCAAAATGAATTGATGTGCTAATAACAGAAATGTAAAGTGCATAAAATAAAATAAAATAAAATAAAAGAAATGCTTAAGAAAACAAATCTCAAGTGCTGCAAGGATGAATCAAAGAGCTCATCTTTATTATCATACACAAGCTGTGCTTAGGTACACAATGCTCAAATAAAGATCCATCCACACTTAGACCTCTTACTACACGCACTTGGAAAATACTCTAACTTTCAAACAGACTACAAGAGTTTCGCTACTTGACTGCTAAAAGAATTTCTCCCAATTGTGTGCCTAGGCACTATATTTATAGACTTGGGAGAAACTGCTCTAATAATTAGAGTAACCGCTCTAATAATTAGAATAACTACTGATGAGTGGCGAGGTACCCCTACACTCAACCATAAGAAACGAGTGTAGCACGTGCGATCCGGTTGAACTCCACAAACTAAATGCCTAAACACCCCATGGAACACTTGGGATTAATCGTTCGTTCTCTTCCCAGGCTTGCTTGTATGTGTCACGGTGTATGGTTAAGCAAGTCTGAGGTATATGATTTTTTGGTATTTTTCGGTTTATCTCCTATGCTAAATGGTGAAGGGTTGAGAAACTAAAACTAATTCTAACTACAGCACTAAGTCCTAGCGTCAGCATCCATTCCCACTTGTCGTACACACCCTAAATTGTCAAAATGTGGCTACCAAACGCTAATCGTTAATGGGATTACCACACGTAACGCATGTGCTCGAAGCGGTCATGCTGAGGCACTTAACTAACCTAAGTGTGACAAGTAGCCGATTCCTTGACTAGCCGTACACATCCGTAGATGCTCGTAATCAAGTCGTACTTGTCCCACGTTCTAGGAGGAAAGGGTGAGAGAAACTATCGCAATGAGTAGCCGATTCCTTGGCTATCCGTACACGTTCATCAATGCTCATAACTAAGTCGTACTCATGCCGCGTTACTAGGAAAGTAGTAAATAACATTAATTAAACCTATCCATGCACTGCAAGGTTTATCCACAAAGCTCGTCTTTATTGCCGTACACAACTTGCATTCAGGTACAAAGCTGCTCGAATAAAGAACCGTTCACTTGGGGGACTTCTACTGTGGGCACATGGAAAATATTTTATCTCTGGGGTGATCAATCCGCCAGAGCTTCGCTACTTTACGCCTACTATTGTGAATGAGGGAAGTGCCACCTCTTATTTATAGATTTGGCAGCGGACTGTGATATCGCGTACGCGATATCGCAGGGAAGGATGCGATATCCCGACGGCCGTGATATCGCGTACACGATATCGCGGCTTGTGCAATTCACGTCTCATCATACCCCCATGACTGAATGAAAACTCGTCCTCGAGTTCCTTACAATGATATCAGGTAGGTATGGGATTATCAAGGGGAATGGAACTAATGGAATGACATGTGAATAGTTCATTATTACAAGACTTGACAAGACTGGTGTTCATGACAACAAGGGTGAACACCTTATTACAATGACATCAGGCCACATTTGGCAGCTAAGAGAAAAGAGGAGAGAGAATA
>MNCI01007397.1:0-12078 GCA_015680685.1 Gnetum montanum
CGATTTAAAATCTCAGCAGGTTAAAAAACACAGCAGCAGATTCAAAACACAGCAGCAGATTCAACCTCAAGCGGTTCTTACAATATCTGCGAACAATTGTCGCAAATCGTAGAAAACCCAGAAATCGCAAAAATTCGCAAACAGAAATAGTGCAGCAAAAACCAGAAATCACAGAAAACCCAGAAAAACAAAACTAAGCATCAAGGCAGAGATCCAAATGCTCTGATACCAAATGTAAGAAATCTAACGTGCATGGAGAACCCGATTGCACAAGCGGAAGCATGTAAAAAAATAGATCACTTAATCTACAAATGTGCATGAAACAAAAATGCACAAATCAATTTGAAAAAATAGATCGAACTGACCTCCAGCCATTGATGCCATTGATGAATTTTCTGTATCTTCTTTCACACGGGCGCTCTGCGGTGATGGTGTATGCAGACTGTAAACGACTGTGAAAGGGACCTGAACCGCTATACTGCAATTGATTCCTGGTTTGTGTTCTTCCATCAAGAAACCGAACCAGTTACCATTTATTAGAAAAATATGAGACCATTACCGATAACAATGAATAGAAATTTCCAAAGCTATCACATTGTTACATTAGAAAGTTGAATCGTTTTTAGGACTTTCCATGTTTACGTAGGAGGCATGTTTCCGCAATTGTCACAATGTAGGAGGCATGTTTCCACAATTGTTACATCGAATAGACACTTGCGCCATATAATTAATTTACAGCCAAACCGTACCTGCTACGGCTGGACAAGCTACGACCCAACTACTTACTACTTTTCTCTTGATAAGAAATAGTTACATCGTCAATGAGAAAATTGCAAAAATATCAGGTTTGCACATTTTATCTTTTTAAAAAAGAAATAAAAAAAAAACAACTAAACTAGATATTTAAAATATGAGATCCTGTGACATGGATAGATGGTGTTGTTGGCGTTGCTGCTACGGCTGGACAAGCTACGACCCAACTACTTACTACTTTTCTCTTGATAAGAAATAGTTACATCGTCAATGAGAAAATTGCAAAAATATCAGGTTCGCACATTTTATCTTTTAAAAAAAAAATAAAAAAAAAAACAACTAAACTAGATATTTAAAATATGAGATCCTGTGACATGGATAGATGGTGTTGTTGGCGTTGCTGCTACGGCTGGACAAGCTACGACTCAACTACTTACTACTTTTCTCTTGATAAGAAATAGTTACATCGTCAATGAGAAAATTGCAAAAATATCAGGTTCGCACATTTTATCTTTTTAAAAAAGAAATAAAAAAAAAATAACTAAACTAGATATTTAAAATATGAGATCCTGTGACATGGATAGATGGTGTTGTTGGCGTTGCTGCCTGGTGACGCTGTGGACACCCCAGCCCAAGGTGCCCGGCGGGGTTGCCGTTGTTGAAACGTGGAAGCCATGGTGGCAATTGCTATTCAAGTTCATGACGTGTAGGGCGACAGCAGCCGGAATCACGGTCTGGACAGACACCAATCTCCTTAAATAACGACGGATAGGATAAGGTTCTCCGCTAGGCTCTCGTTATTGGAATAATGCAGGAGGCAAGTTTCCGTACGCACATGAAGGTAGAATGTGCGCATTGTGCGGTTTTGTAGGTTTTAACATCACACACCAAAACTTTCAAAGGGCGCAGTAGGAAACTGTGCGATGTGTGGAGATGAATTGGAATGAGAGAAAATTAATATTAATTTGGCAGGCTTTTTAATAACATTGCTACTTCAGGCAACTTTGCACCATAGTTACTGGAAACGGAAACAGGGCAATGTGACGCCAACGGCAACACAATGGAAATGGCAAAAAATTAGGTTTCGAAAAAAAAAACGAGTAACTTTAGCAATTTTTATATTTTAGTAAAATTACGTGTATATTTCTTTGTTCATAGAACAACAATTTCAAATGCAATACAATACAATGATTTTTATATATAAAAATTTACAATATTTTTATTTATTGATATCTCAAAACAATTACCCATCAATAAACTTAGATAAAAGTTGTAAAATAATTTATTTAAAAATAAATATTTACACAGAGGTAATCAATATGCTAGAACTTGACAGTGACAAAAAAGTAAGTAGTGGCAGAACAAGTGAACAACATTCCAAATCTTTCATTCTAAATACCACTTACTCAGAGAGTCTTACACCAATAATAAACACAGATTCACCTCTGCATGTTAATAATCAAATAAAATCCTCAAAGATGAGCTGAAAACAGTGCTGAACTCTGCCGCTGCTCTTTCATCAGATAAACAAGCATAAGGCAAAATCCGAGATTATATCTACTGAAATAGGAATAGAGAAAGACCAATGAAGAGATATGGACAAAAATGGTCTTTGAATCTACAGTTTAACCCATTTTGAAGAGGAAGGAGGAGTGCTTGTTGCAGAAGTAGTGACTCACCACACAAAGTTGATAACCGGTTGTGGAGAGTGATGTAGAAGCAGCAGCAATGGCCGTGGAGAGCAATGCAAAAGCAGCAACAATAGCAGGATTAGCAGCATTCACAGCACAAGGATGTAGAAGTGCAACCACAAGCTCCAAATGCTAATGTGTTGTTTATTGTCGTCCTTCCCATAGAAGTGGCCTTAAATTTTTTTCTCTCCATGTTACATTCAATTCGCCTCAGACCTGCATTTAATTCATGACATATCTACATGACAGATGCAATTTTTGAAAATAAAGCATCCTATCCTTATCCTTTCGTATCTTTAAAACCATAAAATCAAACGCCTCATGGGCTTAAAATTTCAATTATAATCTGGCGTAAAAAATTTTTGATTAAAACGCAAAATTTATGGTGAAGCTTTAACATACTCCTCCTTTCAATGCTTTGTTATCCTTTTATTTAAAGGATTCTTCTTTGAAAATTCATATAAAAAGGTATGATACAACCAAATCAATTGAACTATATTTTTTGTTAAAAATTAAAATAAAATATATGATACAACTCAATCAATTGAACTTTTTTTTATTGAAAATTAAAATAAATCATGTGATACAATTCCATCCATTGAAGTTTGATTTGCAACACTAAAAGAAAATGGTTTTAAATAAACTATCAGTAAAACCAGATTTTATTTTAGGAAAGTAATTTAAAATTTAAAATTCTTTTCAAAAACAAAAATCAAAATTTTCATTTAAAGTAATTCAAAATTTCTAATTTTTTAATTGGTAGCTTCAGGAAATGAAATGCTATTGTAATATGCAATAACTTAGTAAACATAATTGTACTACAAGTATACAACTATTTAATGGAATGCATGATAATGTTGCAAGTAATTTATCCATGATATATATATATAGGAATTAATAACCCTGAATCTGTTGTCATAAGGTGCAATCATGTAAGGTGTTGAACTTCTCATGTAAGGTGTTGAACTTCTCATTAATAAAAAATATATGATAATTATACCCTGAATCTGTTATCATAAGGTACAATGGTGTTGAACTTCTCATTAATAAAAAATATATGGTAATTATACCCTGAAAAAATTTTCATTAGCATCAACATGACTGATTCCTACAAATTTTAGCATATTTTCTGCCTAAATAACCCGAGGACGGGCACAAAGGCGTCAAAGTCCAAGCGAAAGACTCTCCCTAATGGTTTTTATCGAAACTGTAAATCATTTTTGGTAAGGGTCTTTGAACTTTATTATAATTTCAAATTGTTTCCGGTTATTCCAGCTGTTTGCCGTTAGCGTTCCATCGCAAGAAGCAGTTTGAAGCCCTTCTCGTTCCAGCCGCGCAGATCTGCCAATATGAACCGCGAACCCCCGAAATCCCTAATCATCCAGAGAGAAATAAAGTTTCAGATTTTTATATAAAGCGGGTAAGGTAGGCGTAGATTGTAAATTTTTGTAATCGTCCTCCCTGATCCTCCTTTTTAACAAATTTTTGTTGCCCCAAATTTCATGATTACCATTCTATGTTAAACCTGGGCAGACTAGCTTTAAACTTGTTTTTACTCCAACTTTCTTAGAAATTTCACATATTTGATTAAAATTTATTTTTGAAATTAATCTTATGATCTTAAATCATTTAAAGTATTCACTGGTC
The DNA here is from genome assembly GCA_015680685.1 of Gnetum montanum. Lineage (NCBI taxonomy): Eukaryota > Viridiplantae > Streptophyta > Gnetopsida > Gnetales > Gnetaceae > Gnetum > Gnetum montanum. Next base: position 4,092 of record MNCI01007397.1, read on the forward strand.
ATCTTGAAAAGATTGTGAAAATATAGCATGTTATAGTTTTTGCTAAAACTTTATATTGATACAGATTTGTGGTTTGAAAATGAGAAAATACAAGCATTGAAGGTTTCTTATTCAACAATATTCAAGCAAGCTTTCTATGTTTAAGGCTTCTAGTGGCTTAGTGAGCCGGAATGAATTCGACGCGTGCGTCCCTGTCAACACTGTAGCTGTAAAATCTAACCACAAATGGGCATAAAAAATTTCAAAGTTTTACCGTGTAAAATGGGCATAAAAAATTTCAAAGTTTTAACAAAAATCAAAATAGTAACTATTTCAAGTTTGATACAGTCCAAAAACCATGTATCGTACAGTGGATGAAATACGACGACAGCAATATAATGATGGATGGATGGATGTAAAGGATAGCTTTCGTCATGACTATGCATGAAGACGACATGCAAGTCGTAGCAAATGTTGTGACTTGTGAACTCAGCATCAATGACTTTGCAAGTCTTTCCAAGTCATGCTTTGCGAAAGGAAATATCAACAAGTATTCACAAAGTTTATTCGTAATGCTAAATAACGAGGAGGGTGAGAGAGTTTATTCTTAAAATTTAATAATATTTTGTCCATAACTCAAATTTTTTATCCACCAGACTCTACGAAATTTTTATACTTAAAATTAACTAATATTTCCTTCATAAAGCCAACATATTTGCTATAAGAATACAAGGAACAGATTTGAAGAGTAAAGGAAACATGAATGGAAAAATAACTTGGCACCACAAAATTTATTACTAAACTTGAAGTTAGTTATCTTCTCTTCATGTAATCAAAGCGATTTTGCTAAAATTTGATTTGACCAAAATGATAGTAGAATACATTAAATCTCGTAAAATGTGAACAATTTTCATTAAAATATGAACTAAAAATCAACCCAGCTTTTACAAGATTTTGTAGGTCAAAATATAGATATATATTTTAAATATAGGCCAATAAAACAGATTAAGAACCATAGAATTTTAACCAAAAGAACATGAAATTACACTTGGGTGCGCTACTGTGTGCATTGTATTGCTTATTTGCAACATGGAACAGCTAAATACACAAGAAAAAATGGATTCTGTCACATGGGTTCCACCTCCATGTCCAAGACCGAGAAGCTCATAACTCCCGGAACTCGTGAAATTGAGCTACAACAATTTTCTACTACTACTGAGAAGAGTCGCATGTGCGAGCCACAAAGAAAAAAGAAAATGAATAAAATGGAAAAAAGAAAATGAATAAAATGGTTAGGGGAGCCTCTGTAGAACAGAATCGAACTCGGATTTCAAGATTCCTTGGAAATCTCCGTTATGGCCGTACAGGAAATGCCATTATTGATTATTCCGTATAACTCGAGTCATTGTAGATGGTCGAGTCTCTGTTTGAGGTTCTTTCTAAGAATTTTACCAGCAGCACTCTTAGGAATGACCTCGGCGAAGAACACTCTGTGCAGCCTTTTATAGTACACCACTTGCTTTGCTACCATTTGTCTTATCTCATCCTCACTCACTGCCTCTCCCTCTTTCTTCACCACGAATGCCACCGGCACCTCTCCCGCCACGTCGTCCTTCATTCTGCAGGTCATGTCAGTTCCATGTTAGCAGCGCAAAATGAATGGAAAGACGTAAACACTCGCCCATAAATGACTTGCATGAAAGAACCAAATCCTGGTGAAAATAATCCAAACAGATGGCCGGACAATGAACAAAACGTGTTGGAAATGGAAGGTTGTTGGCTATTCCACAGTTACCAGCACACCTCCGTAGAGCAGAATTCTATTCAACAATGAGAGAACAAGCCGACAAGAAGTCTTCCGGACATATATTGAAGCTGATAGTGACGGGTAAAATCGTAAGATATGGTGGCGGTTAGTGGGTGGGTAGATAACTGCATAGTCTGGACACGACCAGTCTTAGGTTATAGGTTCAATTCTACTGAATAGACTGACTGGTTGTTGTAGGTTCAAGGTTCAATTCTACTGAATAGCACTAAGTTATAATAACTCTATAGAAGAATAGCACTAAGTTATAATAAGTGAAATGAAATGAAAAAATTCAAATTCCGAAAAACATAATTAAAAAAATTTCAGTTTCGTACAAGTACAAACAAGGAGATCAGGAAAGGAGAAATTGCGAACTTACGGGACGACAGCGGCGTCAGCGATGGAAGGATGAGCAAGAAGCAGGGCCTCGAGCTCGGCAGGGGCAACCTGGAATCCCTTGAACTTGATAATCTCCTTAACCCGATCCACAATAAACACATGATCGTCGTCATCCACGAAACCCACATCGCCGGTGTGCAGCCATCCATCGGCATCAATGGTCTGGGCGGTGGCCTCAGGATTATTCAAGTACCCCTTCATAATCTGCGCTCCGCGTATGCAGATCTCGCCGGAACGATTCCTGGGCAGAGCCACGCCGCTGTGCTGGTCCACCACTTTCATCTCGGCGCAGCGCACAACGCAGCCGCAAGAGCCGGCCTTGCTGGGCCGTAGCGGCGTACCAGCAAAGGCGGGACTGAGTGAAAGGACGGGTCCTGCTTCGGTCATGCCGTATCCCTGCCCGAACACCGCGTTGGGCAGACGCAGTGCCAACGCTTGCTCGAGCTCGCTGCCCAGAGGCGCTGCCCCGGACATGACTAACCTCACCGACGACAGATCGAACTGTTCCGCTATTTCGCTTTTGGCAATGGCCAGCACGATCGGCGGTACCACCGCCGCTACAGTCACGCGATGGCGCTGAACGCAGTGCAACAGCGTGGCCATGTCGAACTTGGGGAGGACAAGAATGGCTGCCCCGGCGCGCAGCGAGCAGAGCATGAGCGTGCTCATTGCGTAGATGTGGAACAGCGGCAGAACACAGAGCGTAACATCGTCTGCGTTGAGGCTCCACAGCGGGTTTTCCCCATCCACCTGCTGCGCCACGCCTGTGACCAGGCTCTTGTGCGTCAGCATCACTCCCTTTGGCATCCCCGTCGTCCCCGACGAAAACGGCAGCACCACCGTGTCCTCCACCTCCCCTCGCCCCAACTCCAAGTCTTCTTCCATCTGCCAATAAATTTGGAGCCTTTGTTAGTGGGCATTGCATTTTCGCTAAATCCAATCCGAAATCAAATCAGTGTTTGAAAAAGCCGTTGGGCAGTTTTCATGACTGACTGACTGACTGACTGACTAACCTGCACGTTGCCACAGAAACGTGATGTCGACTGTGCTACATCGCTCATAAAGAGGTGTGAAAAGTGCATGCAAGTGCTGCCGGCTGGCGGCTCGTCAACCGTGACGACTGTGACGGCGCCGTCGAGGCTTTCAAGCTTGGCCACGCAGGCGGCCGTGGTGATGATGAGTTTTGTGTTGGAAGCGGCGCACTGTTTGGCGATATCGGATGCGGTGTACAAGGGATTGGCGGTGGTGGCCACGGTGGCGGCCATGCTGGACGCCAAGAATGATATTACGAACTCGGCGGAGTTGCAGAGCAACAGCATGATCACGTCTCCTTTGCGTAGTCCGGCCTTGTGGCGTAGGCCGCGAGCCATTGAGGCCGCCGCGCTGCCCACTTCGCCGTAGGACAGAGTTTTTCCGGTGACGCCGTCGATGATGCAAGGCCGGTCTCGGCGCTGTGGCATTCTCGAGAAAAGGCAGTAATCGTGCAGCAGTAGATGGTTCTCCATCTCTATGTCCGGAAAGGGGGAACGGAAGATGGTCCTCTCGGCTGCTGATTTGGCCCTCGGCGACAGCGCCGTGGCTGCTGCAACTGCGCGCTTGATCTCAATCATGGTGAGTGTGCTTGAATCGCTGAACGTGCTGGCTGTGCCTGTGAGTGTGATCTCAGCTGCAAGAATGCATACACCTGTTAAGCAAATTGCAAATTGATTTGCAGGTCTAGTTGAAAACAACAAAAGATCATGTATCCTTACCTGTGCGAGGGAAGAAAAAAACACAGTGAGGCACAGATGTTGATGATGCCCTCCTCGGTTGTGTTCACAGGGAATGCTGGCTGCGAGGAGGAGCACCTTTGGCATGGACTTAAGTAGGAAATTTGGACGTCTTCAGTTGGTTGGTGGAGCAATAATAAAAATCAGTGTGTCTTAAAGGCTATTCAACGCACGTTTTCGAACGCTGGAAAATTTGCTGATTTCTGCGATCAGAATTCTCCGCCCACTCCACTGCGCTTGAGACTGGGTCAGCTTTGGTGAGCGCTTGTTTAAAAGTCTACCGTGCTGCGAACCCAGTACGGTCTTTGCAGAAGTGCTTCGAATTAATAAAACTACCTAGCCATGTTTGCTGTTTCAAATTGGTTTCCAAAAATATCTACATATTGCGATGCTGCAATCGGGGTGTGAATTTTCTGGCCAGTTTACCTTTCTTTACCTGAATTTTCCGATAAAATGCCGGCAAAATTCACATTTCCCGTTCTCGAAAACTTGCAAAAATATAACAAAACGTAATCTGCAGTATATATGATATATATCTTTCAAATATGTGGTAAGTTTTGTTAATTACTTCGAATCTGTAAGTTAGAGAAGTAAAATAAACTTAGCTATGTATTTAATATATTTCTATATTGTTTTACGATTGCATAGTGGGTACCTGATATATTTTTGTAAATTATTTTTACCAATGTATAGTAATAGTCAAATATTTGATACAAATTTATAAAAATAATATATAATTTCTATTTAAAAAGTAAAGATTTAACACCACGTTTGTCTGCTCATTAAATTCACACCCTCGCTGCAATCACCAAAATCGTTGAGGCGGCCTGATTTTTCACGTGCTGCAGGCGCCAGCCATGTTTCACGACGCCAAGTATCTTGATTTTCGAATCCTGGCATGGCCTCGTTCGGCACATGCGGTAATTTACAATTATTTACAATACTAAACGAAGAGATTCGATCACTCCACCGACTGCCGCCACGATCCAAACTCATAATTTGGGGGATTCCGAATTCCGATGTCTCATATGAACGCATAATTCTAACTCTACTTAACCACGAAACTCCTGCAATATAGATATTTTTTAAGATACCTAATGTGTTCTATAGGTCATGGTATTAAAAAATTGTAAGAAAAAACACTGAACAAGTCCATGTGGTAGAAGACTACCATCTTTATCTCTAATAAAGTTCATGTGCTCTCCACGGCCATTGCTGCTGCTTCTACGTTACTCTCCACAACCATAAATCGATTGTCAACTTTGTGTGGTAAGTCACTACTTCTGCAACAAGCACTTCTCCTCCCTTTTCAAAATGGGCTAAACTGCAGATTCAGAGACCAAAACTGCAGATTCAGAGACCATTTATCTCTTCATTGGTCTTTCTTTACTGAGATTCTTTTCTTTGAGTCAAAGTTTCTTATTACAGTAAAGTTCAATCACTGCAATTCATATTCTGACACATATCAGGTTTCATTCTTAAAGTCCATCTCTTCAAAGTTAATATAATAAGCTTCTCTTTGGTCTTTCTCTATTCCTATTTCAAGGGGGCAGCAAATCCTTCTATTGGTGAATATGCGTTTATTATTGGGCTGAATTTCAAGGGAGCAGCAAATCCTTCTATTGGTGAATATGCGTTTATTATTGGGCTGAGTGGTATTTAAAATGAAAGATTTGGAATGTTGTTCACTTGTTTTGGCACTACCTTTTAGATATCAATAAATAAAATTAATGTAAATTTTTATATATAAACATCATTGTATTGTATTGCATTTGAAATTGTTGTTCCATAACAAAGAAATATACACATAATTTTCCTAAAATATAAAGATTGCAGTTGGTTCTATATTTAAAGCTTGTTTTTCTTTCGCAACCTAATTTTTTGCCGTTTCCGTTGCGTTGCTGTTGCCGTCACATTGCCCTATATCCGTTTCCCTATATCTGTTTCCAGTAACTATGGTGCAAAGTAGCGTGAAGTAGCAACGTTATTAAAAAGCCTGCCAAATTAATATTAATTTTCTCATTCCAATTCATTTAAATCTAATTTCCCTAACTCTCCACACATCGGACATTTTGAAAGTTTTGGTGTGCAATGTTAAAACCATACAAAACCGCACAATGTGCACATTCTACCTTCATATGCGTAAGGAAACTTAACCACATATGAACGCATAATTCTAACTCTACTTAACCACGAACTCCTGCAAGTAGATATTTTTTAAGATACCTAATGTGTTCTATAGGTCATGGTATTAAAAAATTGTAAGAAAAATCACCGAACAAGTCCATGTGGTAGAAGACTACCATCTTTATCTCTAATAAAGTTCCATGTTTATCTTACATGGCCCTTTCCTTTCACAATCAAGAATTGAAGTGGGCCAAATCTTTTCTACACAATTACAAGTGTGTTTATATAGATTAAACTCAAGACATTGCACATCAATAAGCAATAGTTAAAGGGTGTTGGAATACAATATAATTGTACTATAAGTATATCTCAATACAAATAGCTAATAACATATATTACAGAAATTACAAAGAAATATAAAAATGTCTTGCACATCAATAGTTATCCTCTCAAATAAGTTTATGCACAATATAATTAAAGTTTTGCAAAGTCTTTTACAATAGGGAAGCAAGCACTACATACCTAATTCTAAGGAAAATGAGCTAATATTTAAAAACATGGCAAAAACATCAAAGATAGTTCCATTTCATAGTAGCTTTCAAATTCCAAAAATGCTACAAGCCATTATGCTTATACATAAGGGAAGGTAAATTATGGGTTATTGAAACCTACAACAATCTGACTACAAGTACATCTTAAGACATATAACTAACATGATATAGTAGAAAAATTATAAGTGTAACTCGAAGTGAAAACTTCTTGTCCACAAATTCCTTTTAGACAATAAGCTAATCACGTGAGCCACCTATATCATTGGCAAAAAAGGTAAATTGTGATTCCAAGTGCAATATTGTCATAACAATAAAAATAAAAATATAGCATTCAAATGTTTTTTCCATTTTCTTTAATTTTCACAATTTATTAGCATTTTACATTTCTTGTTATTTTTCATTTTATGAGTGAATTTTCTTACGGAATATCTCAACAAAGAACTCATACTCCTACCCCTAGTCAACCAGCTACTCGCCAATTTACTTTAAGAAAACAACGCTCTTCACTTTTTCCAAATTCAATTCCTAGGAAACCTTGGACTAGGATGGTAGCCCATCAACCCCCGGCTCCCTTAGTAAGAAACCCTTTTAATTTTTATAACTACCATGACATACCAAAATCCCTTTAGAACATAAATCTATTCTTTGATCCTACAACCCCTACGAATGATGCCTGCCAACACATACAATGTTTTGAAACTTTACTAAGGATCCACAACATTATACATAATGATGTGGCATGTAGGGTGTTTGTAACAACATTTAGGACCAAAGCAACCCAATGGTTCTTAATGCTTCCTGATGCCTCTATTAACACATGGCAAAAATTCAAAAACAAGTTTTTGAATCAATTTGACAAATTTAATAACCCTGCTATTGCATCAAGCACTTTACCAGCCTAAGAAAGCTACCTGGGGAAAATGTTAGGGATTATAACCTTAAATTCCTTCATCAACTTGCCTATGTGCCAAATGAGATGCGAGCACAACCAGCTGGTGTCCTCAACTTTTATCTCTCTACTATTGATCCATTCTTTACTTATGCTATCAAATCTGATCCCAACATAATGGAAATACAAGGTGCGATTTCAAAAGCTGTGGAATTAGAGCAAATAACCCTTATGAACAGCATCCAAACCCAATTTGGGATGATGAGTGTTAGTAACCCTATGCAATCAAACCCACTCCTACCAACTTTTCAAACATCTAATGTCATGCCTCAAGCTATTTCTCCCTTTCAATCAACTTAACCTTTAAATAATTACTCACAAGGCCCCATGTCCTCTTCATTCTTACCATCCAACACTGGTTTGAATGATGACCAATCAAAAGCCTTGATTCAATCCATTATCAACC